>JAQIXD010001352.1:0-15641 GCA_034699985.1 Minunthozetes semirufus
AAAGTTTTATGAATTGGCCTATTCCCTTCATATCAGCAGAAGAGCTGGCTAAATACGGTTTCTATTATACAGGCAAAGGAGACAGAGTCCTCTGTAACTTTTGCAGCCTTGGCGCTTATAGTTGGAAGGCAAATGACTCTCCTAGAACTGAACATATCAAATGGAGCCCAAGTTGTCCATTAATCACTAATTTAAAAACAGATAATAAAGTATTGGATGCAATGAGTAACAAGTTTGACGAGTTACTCAATATGTTTGACACAATGAATTCAAGTAAAAAAGTGCGTTTCATTTGCGAAACTTCTGATTAAAACACTTTTCTTAATAAAAATGGGTGAAAAAAAGCCATCCATGGCTGATATGAATTTTGACTTGAAACATTTTCAATTTAAACATCCAAGTAATACACTAGTTGTAGGAATGACAGGAAGTGGAAAAACACAATTAATTCTAAGACTTATTAAAAATCATGAAAGACTTTTTTATAATTTAAAAGAAAATGTTAAGATATTATGGGCATTTGGTCAGTGGCATAACTTAATTGGAATAAATTTAGGGAAATCTATTGATATTAAATATGTAGAAGGTATTCCTAAAGACGATTTAATCAATAATTTTAAACCAGATATAATTATAATTGATGACCTATTAAATGAGATGAATAAACAGAAAGATTTCGAGAATATATTTATTAAAAAAGCCCACCATTTAAATATTTCTGTGTTTTTTCTAGTACAAAATCTATTTTACAATTCAAAATCAATGCGTACAATCAGTTTGAATTGTCATTATATAATTTTAATGAAAAATCCACGTGATAAAAGCCAAATTTCAAATTTAGCAAGGCAAATTTATCCAGATCGAACAAAATATTTAATAGAAGCTTATAATAATGCAACAGAACAGGCATTTGGCTATATTTTGATTGATTTATCTCCTGATTCGCCTGAAGAAATTAGAATTCGGACACGAATTACTCCTGAAGAAAATTACTTTTGCTTTTCTCCTATTGTTTATTACTCTAAAAATGTCTCAAAATCTACGTAACTGTCTGAAAAAATTAGAATTTATTGCTTCAGTAAAAAGTGACACTTTGAGGAAAAAGTTATTAATATCGCTGTCAGATGATTGTTTATACAGTGCTTTAAGAGAAATTGCTAAAAATTACCCTAGATTTAAAACAAAATTAGGTCAACACAAAAGAAAGCTTTTAAAAGGAAAAAATGAGAAAATAATTTATGGGTTTTTAAAGAAGAATAATAATAGAGCAGCTAAGAATAAGTTAATAAATCAATCTGGAGGTTGGTTACCGATTATATTACCAACTGTTGCATCAATTTTAATGTCATTATTAGATAAATAAATGGAATATTCTCAAAAATATCAATTAGTTCCGCTAGATACGAATAATATTGATAATATTAAAAAGGTTGCGAAATTATCAATTGAATTATTCTCAAAAGACTTGATAGATAAAGATTTGAATTTTAAAGATAATAAAGTTTTTGGAAAAGAAATTTGTTTTTTAGATAATATAAAGAATATTGAGAAACTTTTAGATGATACGAAACGAGCTCAAAGTAAAGAACAGGAACTCTTTTCAAATATTTCTCCAATTAAGCTAAAAGCTAATAAATATAAGAAAATTAAGTGGGTTCAGTAAAATGGCAGATATTGAAAATGTTTTAAGAACTATATACTATGAACCGGGACATCCTGCAAGCTTTTCATCACCTGAAAAGTTATATTATGCTGCTAAAGAACTATTGCCTGAGCTTAACATAAATGATGTCAGAAAATGGTTGTCCGGTGAATTTACATATACCCTTCATAAACCAAAACGTAAATATTTTAAAAGAAATCCAATTATTGTTGAAACAATTGATCAACAATGGGAAGCTGATTTAGTCGATATGCAAGAATTTGAAACAAAAATTAAAAATACTAAAAAAAGAATGAATAAAGGATACAATTATATATTAACCGTAATTGATGTAATGTCGAAACATGCTTGGGCTGAAGCTTTGAAAGATAAAACTAAATCGTCTATTGTTAAAGCGTTTAATCAAATTTTTAGCAAAGGTAGAATTCCTAAATTTATAAGAACGGATCAGGGAAAAGAGTTTAATAACAAACAGTTCAAACAATTTCTCAAACAACATTTAGTTTACCATTTCATGAGCAAAAATCAAACAATTAAATGTTCAATAGTTGAGAGATTCAATCGTACACTGAAATCAAGAATGTTTAAATACTTTACAGCTAATGGTACTAGGAAATGGGTTGATGTACTTGATGATCTAGTTTCTGCTTACAATTCATCGTTTCATAAGACTATTAAAATGACGCCTAATGAAGCTAGCGAAACTGAGAGTCAAAAATTATTTAAAATCATATATGGCGTTGAGAATATTAAACAATTATTTAGAATCAAAAGAAAAGATTTGGAAATTGGAGATTCTGTCAGAAAAGCTTATAAGTCCGAAGCTTTTGATAAGAGTTATTATCCTAATTGGACAGATAGAATTTACACAATACAGACAAAAGCTGAAAATCCAAAAAAATTTATGTATAATATTGCTGATGAAAATAAAGATAAAGAAAAACAACGCTTTTACTCTGAAGAGATACAAAAAGTTACTGAAAATTACTATAGAGTTGAAAAAGTTCTAAAAGAGCGTAGAAAAAAGGGTAAAAAACAATATTTTGTAAAATTTTTAAATTACCCGGCTAGCTTCAATGCTTGGATTGAAGAAGAAAACTTAATTAATCTAGATAAAAGTACATAAATTGTAGTTGAATATTAATTATTGGACAACCTACCAATAGGTCTTTATTCAATTAATTAATAAAAGCTCTTTAATTTAAATTCACATTTAATTATTATGGAAATATCCCGATATATAACCCTTCCTTGTAAAGTAACAAATTCAACAGATCCTTTCAATAAATTACAAAATTTCTCAACTATATTTGAAGAGGCATTTGATTTACAAGATGACTGGGAAATTGGATTGTCTGAGATTTCATTCCCTAAACTTTGGTCAACTTTACCTTGCGATCAGAGTTTAGATTTAATTTATTTCAAAGGTAGTGAAAAAAATTACTTTAAAACAAATGAGTTTCCAGAACTTAAAATAAAAAAAGGTAAATATAGTCTTAAAGAATTGGTTGATAAGTGTAATGAGATATCTGACAACTTTTTCGAAATTGTTGATGAAAAAACCTATATCAAAAACTTGCCTTATACTAAAGAAGTAACTTTGAAGCCTAAATTGACTATCCATGATGGTCATATATATTTTTTCCCCGGAGTTATCAATGAAAATGAGCTTTTCTTCATTAGATATGACTTTTATCTCGGTAATATCTTAGGGATTGATAAGAATACTCTAACAAATCAAGCTTACAAAGAATTTGCAAAATACACTCAAATTTTAGGAACACAGAACAAACTTGATAAAATCGATCATTCACCATATGAGCAAACAAGATATTATGCGTATATGGCTCCAGATTTGAATAGAAGTCTAAAGCATATCTACGTTACCTCAGATATAATCAAAAATAGTTATTACAGGAATAAGAAAACAAACCTTTTGAGAATTGTAGATGTTCCCTACTCTTCTACATATGGTGACCAGATTACGCATATTTACAACAATATTTACTATTATCCAGTTAAGAAAAATTATTTCGAATCTTTGACAATTGAAATGTTTATAGGAGATGAAAATGAAAGCGAACATGTTCCATTTGATTTTGGGGAATTGTATCTTGTTTTGCATTTACGAAAAGTAAATAAAGAAATTAAGATTTTAGGCGAAACTCCCCCTCAAAGTAAATCGGAACAAACACCTGATAATTCAGAGAGAGAAACAGACACTTCTCTCGACCTACATCCATATGGTAAAGTTACTCAGTCTCCTGTCCCTTAATTTAATAAAAGTAACCCATTTTTTGTGATATTCATTACAAAATGAATTCATTTAACTTATATATACCTTGCGAAAAACAACACTGTTTAAATCGAGGACTTCAAAAATTTTATGCAGTTTTAGATAGAAAAATCGATTTAGAAGGGGTGTGGGAAGTTGGACTATCAGAAATTGCTTTTACAAAATCGTTTTATAATTTAAAATATAAAGAAAGTTTAGATTTAATTTTACCAAATATACATTCAGATTCTCTAAATAATTATACAATATCAAAAGGAGCAAAAGGATTCAATCAAGGTGAATGGACTGAAACAGAAATTATAAATAAAATGAATGAATTAATCAAAAAACATATTTCTTCTGATTTCTTTACTGTATTTGAAAGATCAATAGGAACATATGTTGATTATATTAAAGTGAATAATGTCAATCATAAAGTATTAGAAATGCCGAAAATTGTGAAAAATGGATATACGATCGATTTACATGCAGGAGTTTTGAGGTGTACCAAAGGGGGTTATCTCAGAAAATATTTATTTTTTATTCTACCATCAGTATATTTATGTGAGCTTTTAGGATTCGATAGAATGGAGCTGTTAATTGATAGTGAAAGAGTATTGTCTAAATACAGAGAAAACCCCGAAATGCTAGAATCTGAACTCGATTTAATCATCGAAAAAGAAAAAATAATTAGTTCAAAATATCCCTATAAATTATACAATAGATTGAATCATTTTTACATATGTAGTGATATATGTGAAGAAACAATATACGGTGAAATCAATCAACCAATATTGAGACATATAAATTTTGATGGTTTAAAAATAGGGGAGAAAAGAATTATTAACTTTGATAAACCTCAATTTCTAAAATTAAAAAAAAATCCTTTTCAAATGATTGAATTCAGTTTAATGAAGAATTTGAATCATTACAGTAATACAGAGATACCAGAATTCGAATTTGATTTTAGATTTGGCGATTTATATCTTATTTTATCATTTAGGAAAATAAGCGAAAGTAAAAAAGTTTATAAACCTGGAATTGATCCAAGAGATTACTCAATTGAAGAAAAAACAGAAGATATAGATACATCAACTATTACATTTAACCCGGAAAGACCACCTGAATTACCTAGACCTAAAATCATGCCTTAATTAATAAAAGAGTATGAGGATCAATATTTTTGATTTACAATGGATAATTTTTACTTAACATTACATTCAAATGCTTATAGTAAAATATATAACAATAATAAGCAAAGTAAATTTTCAACTGAATTACCTTCAACCATTAAACTCTCAGGCGAATGGGAAATGTGTTTAAAATCCATAAGTTTTACAAAATCTTTTTTCAACGTACCTAGAAAAGAAATAATAAGGTTTTGGTATTATGATTTTATAGATAAAAAAGGGAAACATTTTTCAATTGATGTTGAATTGAAAAAATTTCATTATGATACCGTAAATTTTCTTCAAAGTGAAATCAACTCAAGTATAAAAGTTTGCGAAAGCAAATTAAATAAATCTGATACTTCAATTAAATTACCAACACTACAAATTAGCGAAACATACGATATAGTTTTTTTTAAATTAGAAGAATATAAAAATTCCTTAATATTTCCAGAAATGTCTGATAATTTATGTAGAATATTAGGTTATGACAAGATATCTATAGATAATAGGAGAAATTCTACTATTAAAAAATATAAAGATGAGCAAAAAAAAGATCGAAATTATGTACCTGATCATAAATTAGCAGATACAGTTTTACACACTCAAGACAGATACGAAATTTTCGGAGATAATCATTCTATGTTTGTATATTGTAACTTATTAAAAGAATCTTTTGTTAATTATGTTAATTCTCCTATTTTAAGATTTGTTGAAGTTCCTCATAATGTGAAATATGGAGAACAAATAGTTCATAATTACACAGATTGCCAATATATTCCTATTAGAATAAATGAGTTTGAATCAATTGAAATAAGCACTAAAAATGAAATGAATGAATATATGCCTTTTGCACAAGGTAGAGTGATTGTAGTGTTACATTTAAGAAAATGTCAATAAAAGTTTGTATACCCTAAGATTCATTTAAATGGATGATTTTTATATTACATTACCTTCAAATGTGAAGAATGAATTTTTTCCCAATACGATCGCTAACTATCAAACAAAGTTAGCAACTCGTGTTATGCTTGATGACAATTGGAGGGTTGGATTGACCTCAATAAGTTATACCCATTCTTGGTCAATTAAAAGCGAAAAAGCTAAATTTGATTTATGTTTTTTTGATAGATTTCACACAATTATAAGAAATGATGATATATTCGAATTCGAATTGAGAGAATTTAAAAGTGTTACTGAAATTTTACAAAAAATTAACCAAATTATTGATAATGTTGAAGCAAAAGAAACAGATATTAATTTTCCGAGATTAGAAATTAATAAATCTCTAAATAGAGTACAAATAAATTCGACATTTTATAAAAGTTTTATAGTCTTACCAAGATTTAGCGAAAATCTATGTAAAATTTTAGGTTTTGATAAACAAAGACTTGACGAATATATAGCCCAAAAGCATAATCAATATTTACATTATTATAATTCATTATCTAGAAAAAAACAATGGGAACTATTTCATACTTGGGTGGTTGAACATGATCCTTCAGAAAATCAATATATCGCTGAGAATCCTTACAATATTTTACCAACCTTTAGTAATTTATATGTTTATTGCGACTTGGTAAAGGACAATTTTGTTGGTGATTCTTTCACTAAATTGATAAGACTTGTAGAAGTGCCTCCAAAATCTAAATATAGGGATCAAATACTGATAAATTATACAAATGTTCAGTATATGCCTTTGCAAATTAAAGAATTCGATACTATTGAAATACAAATCAGAGATGATCTTAATCAAACGATTCCTTTTTTATTTGGAAGGACATTAATAACACTTCATTTCAAAAAGTTATAAAAGTAAAATTCATTTTTAAATTGAAAAAATGGATGATTTCTTCATTTACTTACCTTCAAACAGTAAAAGTTTTTATTTTGAGAATACAGGTTCAAATTTTAAAATAAAACTAGCAAAATATATAGATTTTAAAGCTGATTATGAAGTAGGGCTCTCTGAAATTTCATATACCTATTGTATTCCTAATATTATTCAAGATGAATATATTCAGTTATATTATGTAAATAATGAATTAGATATAATTGATAAGATATGTTATTTAAAAAAAGGTTATTATCAAATAGATGATTTATTATCATCAATTAATACAAGTATAACTTCGGCAGATCTTGGAATAGATATAAGTTTTCCTCCAATATTTACTTTAACTAAAGAAAAGTTTCCGAAAGTTAGAATCCAGTTGGGACTTCATTCAAAAGGTTTAATATTTGTTCTCTTGAGTGATAATCTCAGTAGAATGCTAGGATTCGATGAAAGAGATCAAATATCTTTTATGTTTAAAACATTCAGAGATAAAATGTTTGCGTGGTCTTTCACTAGGGATTATAAATGGATTCCTGAAGTAGATTGGCTTCCAGAAACACCTTCAAATCAAATATTCAGTTTCGCACAATACCCTTACGACATTCGGGGAGGAACGCATACTATTTTCGTTTATTGTGATATAATAAAACCTCATTTAGTCGGTAACAGTTATACTTCCTTATTAAAGTTTGTAGAAATACCTAACGATGTTGAATATTGCGATCAAGTGCATATCAAATATGATAATATTCAATACTTTCCTTTACTTTTCAAGCAATTTGAAAGTATTGAAATTGATATCAAAGATGATACAGGTCTTAATATTCCATTCAGTTATGCTAAAAATGTAATTGTTTTACATGTAAGAAAGAAAGCTAATAAAAGGTAATTGACTTTAGAATAGATTTAAAAAATGTCAAATCCATATATTACATTTTATGATAATCAACAAGGAGGAGCATTACCAGGGTTTCAGGGTATTAGATTTCAGAGAGGGCATGGCTTTTTTGGTCGACTCTTTTCAGGAATAGGTAGTTTTGTTAAAGATTTAGCTCCAGGATTATTCAAATCAGCTCTCCCATCAGCAATTGGGTTAGCACAAGATGTCATCGCAGGTGAGAATGTTGGTCAATCAGCGAAAAAAAGGCTAATTGAAGCTGGTAAGAATGTAGCTGATACAACTTTAGATAAACTCAAATCAAAATTACAGGGTGGTTCAGGAATTCCTGGAAAAAAAAGGAAATTTTTCCAGAAATTAAATCTTTTAGCTTTAAAAAAAAGAGGTAATAAAAGGAAAGGTAAAAAAAGAAGGAGATAAACTATGGCAAAACGATCTCATAGGCGCAGAAAAAGAAAAATTGTTAATCCTTTATTTTTAAATAAATATTTCAATACTTCAGTATTAAGAAAAAGAAGTAATAAAAGGCGAAAGAGAAGAAGAATTAAAAGATAAATTAAAATGAATAAAATACATGAAAATTCCCCAATTACAACTATTGCAGATTTTGATTTGTTTACAGTACCGCCAACTCAGCAGTCTATTGAGAAAACATTCATTACAGAACATAGACCAACATCTACTTTATCTCCTGATACAGCAATGGAGTTTTCAATTAGTTCAGCAATTGATGAGTATATTCATCTCAGAGAGCTTTCTCTATATTTGAAATTGAAAATAAATATAAAAGATTCAGCAGGTGCGGATATCACAGCTGCAGATTGGAAGAAAATCCAGCCCGTTAATAATTTACTTCATACAATGTTTAAAAGTGTTGAGTTGGAAATCGATGGAAAACCTGTAACTCAAAGTCAGCAGACTTATGCTTATAAGGCTTACATTGAGAATAAGCTCGGTTTTACTGACGAAGCCAAGAAAGGCTATCTCACAGCAGTAGGATGGCATGATGATTCATCAATTAAGGGCGCAATCAATGATCAAATTTCTAAAAAAATCACTCCATCAACAGTTAATAAGGATGGCACAGGTAAAAGTATTGAACTTTATGGAAAATTACATTTAGATATGGCTTTTCAACCTAAAGCTCTAATTGGTGGCGTTAAACTGAAAATTACTTTAATCCCGAATCCAAAAGAGTTTTATTTATGGTTCGATACTGCTATAGTTCCTACAGTAATTTTTGAAAATTCAGCTCTATATGTGACTAGATCAAAATTAGCCTATCCTCTAGTTGAAGCACACAACTTGATATTAACTAAAGCAACAGCAAAGTATCCAATAATGAGAGCTAATGTTAAGTCATTTACTGTGCCTGCGGGTAGCTTAGATGTGAATATAGATAATGCTATATTAGGACAGATACCAAGAA
Organism: Minunthozetes semirufus; assembly: GCA_034699985.1. Lineage (NCBI taxonomy): Eukaryota > Metazoa > Arthropoda > Arachnida > Sarcoptiformes > Punctoribatidae > Minunthozetes > Minunthozetes semirufus. The sequence goes on from JAQIXD010001352.1 coordinate 9,269, forward strand.
GAATGTTTCTGTTCATGGTAGATAGTAAAGGATTCACAGGAACAGGTAATGAAAATCCTTTTAAATTTCAAGCATTTAACTTAAATAGTGCAACAGCATCAGTTGATGGAATTTCTTTCCCCTCTCAAGCCTATGCTCCAGACTTTACTAATGGATTATATATTAAAGAGTATATGGGTCTTTATGATACATTGAATCAACTATCTACAGATCCATGTTTAAGTTTAAGTTATGAAGATTATGCAAAACATAATGTTATTTTAGGTTTTAGTTTTGCTCCAGACCAAACTGATGATTGTAATAAATCTGGTTATGTTAATCCTGTTAGACAAGGATCAGTAAGACTGAATTTGAAGTTTGGAACAGCTTTAACAAGTAATATAAATGTGCTTATATATGCTGAGTATGATAATATGGTTCAAATTGATGCAACTCGAACCGCTATTACAGATTATATTTAATGAATTCAATCGAAATCTTAAATCAAATGAGAGAAACAGAATGCTTTTCAGGTATATATCCTTTAGATAAAATTGTTAAACTGAAAATAGATTCCATACCTTCAGGTATCATTTTAAATTTAGATTATGCTGATCAACCTGGTAGCCATTGGACAGCCTTATATATAAATGAACTTAATGAATGTACTTATTTTGATTCATTTGGGTTCCCAAATTTTAATGAATATTTCTATAAATTTTTGAAGATAAATTCTATTAAAAAGATAACCTACAATAAATACAAAATTCAAGCAATTAATTCAAGTAATTGCGGAGCTTATTGTATTCTTTTCTTAAAAATGCATTGCAATGGTTTTAGTTTGAATGATTTCCTCAGACTTTTTTCAAATAATTCAGAAACAAATGACCTCATTTCACAAAGTATTTTAGAATGATTTTAGATGACTGAAACAATAAAAGTGGAAAACAAATAGAAATTTGTTATACACTTAATATGGATCGAATTTGTGCAATTATTGATGTTCAAGGCTTTCAATTTTCAGATAGATTTGTTCCAAGAGAGATTGCTATTGCCTCTGATAAAATAAGTCAATGTCAAGAGCTAAACCCGCAGATGAATTGGAGAGAATTGAGCGAAAATGACCAAGCTACTGTTTTACACTCAACAAAATATAAGCATGGCTTACATTATTGCCCATTTAATCCGGTTCAACATTCTTTCATTTTTAAATCTGAAGAAATCGATAAGATTATCACTGTTTGGTATGAAATGATTGCTAGGGAAGATAAGCCTTTGTTTGGCTATAAGAATGAACAAATGGGTAAAATTTTGAACACAATGGGAGTTCCTTGTGTTGACTTGAGCTTGGATCAGTATAAATTTCCGTCTTATGAATCTTTACAAGAAAAATATGGAGATACTTACCTCTGCGCTTATCATAAGAAACCCAATAGAAACTCAAATGTGAAACTCATTTGTGCTTACAGAAAAGCTAATCATATATACCGGGAACTTAACGAAATTAGAGACAAAGACTGGAATAACATGTAGAAATTCAATAAAAGTAATCTAATTTTCAGATAATTTAAAAATCAAAATGAATAAAAATCGACAAAAATCTATGTGGACATCACTTTCTGCAAAGAACTTGACTAACCATTCTGACGAAAATTTCAAGCTCGTTCAGTTTTTAAAAACAAGTGATAACTCAATACTTTTCGACTTGAGAGAAACCTATAAGGGGAGAAATACAGAGCAAGGTTTTAGTTTGGTATTTTGCGAATACAATTGGTTAAAAGAAGTTATAAAATCAACCGACGCTTCTACACATATACTGGAACATAATAACAGAGTAATTAAAGTGGAAAAAACTATCCCAGAATATCTTATAACAGTTCAGAAGGCTAATGGAAAAATGAAAAAATTATTAATTAATCCAATTGAGATTAATAGTTTGATTGAATTTTTCAATGAAAATCAAGAAAACATAAGTGATTGGAGCATAGCAACTGGCAGTACTTTATCATTTCCTGAAAAGTCTTATTACAGAATAACTATCATATAAAACAATAAATTATTTCAAACTTTTATCTCGAGTTTGAACCCGAGACCCGAATTCATTTTTTTTATTTTCAAATAAATTTATAAAATATTTAGTTTATTTGTATATTTGTTTAAAATAAAGGTTTACATTATTTTCAAATAAAAAAGGGATAACAGATCTTTCATAATTAAGTTTAAGTGTTGATATTTTATTTAAAATATAATTAACATCTTTTTTTACTCTTATTTCGATATAAGTCTGATCCTTTGGATGATCAGAGTACACGAGAAGGAGTCCTTCGTCAAAGTTACTGACAGCCATTTGGAGTTGCAACTGAAGAAAATGGCGGTTCTTATGCACGATAGTATGTGTGAGAACGCCATTGACTCTTTCTTCGATGAATCCCAAGCGTAATGCTTCGCCAGATTCAAAAAATTCATCGAAGCCTATTCTATTGATGATAGCCATTGTCTTACATTCAATAAAGGATGTACATACGTTATTCTGAGTTATCCACGCGTCGGGATTAAAAGTGAGGAATGGAATACTTGGATTATAGGCTCCCATTGGCTTCCTTAAGCTGTACTCCGAATTGAACGACTGCCACAAATCGAGCGCTTTTCTTTCTGAAATAGTCGCCGGCGATAACCAAATTGGCTGAACATTGGGCTGACGTTTGAGAAGAAACCGAAAACATTTCCACAAGTATTTTTCAGCAACGATACCATTTTTCTTCGTAAAGTTTTTCGCCGTGACTGCTGTGAAGCTTGTGACAAACTCAGAGACAGGGATTACTCTGTCAAAACCTTCTCTGAGTATAGTAGCCATCGAATCACCGAAATCACAGATGTTTATTAATACTCGACGCTCACCATAAATGTCAAAAAACTGAAAATTAAATGGAGACTCAGTCATTCGTTTGGCGAGAGAATAACTCTCAGAAATGGTTAACTTTGAGTACATTTTGAATTCGACTGAATGTTTGGCTCTAAGAGCTGTTCCTTTTATACCGTTTTAAATAGGTTGAATCACTCAAAATGTATAGAATAAAATGTGATGCTAACCACCAGTAACAGTCAGTACCTACCAAACGATGAAGCTAAAAACAACAAATATCTGTTCGCGATTTAGTACCAGTTGCCGGCTGAATCTAACCGATATATTAGAAAACAAGTTTTTCTCGATATTTAGAGAGAAAAAATATGATAAAAACCAGTTCTCAGCTTTAATTGCGAAATATAAAAGTTCAAGTTTGACATTTCTTATATTTTCAAGCGGTATTATCGTTCTTGTTGGTGGAAAAAACCAGAAATATATGATTAATGCCGCGCATGATTTTGTATTCTTGTTAAACCTCTTATTGAAAAGTGGGGCAACTATTAAAGAATATAAAGTGACGAATTTATGCTGGAGTTATGCACTGAAACAGAGTGTTGACCTCAATAAACTTGCGGCTTACGCTAAAGAGTCGTTGGAAATAGACGTCAGTTATGAAACAGAGCTCTTTGTGAATTGCAAGATTGTGTTTAAAGGACATAAGTACACTTTAACGCATAACGGAAAACTCTTTGCCACTGGATTTCACGAAAAAAAAGAGATTAAAGAACAACTAAAATATTTCAAGAAGTTTATTCAGCCTTTTTATAAAAATGTCTGATATTTTCATAATAAAAAACACACCTGAATCACTATTAAAACTTTCATCGCTAAAATTATTTCATCTATCTCAGAAGTACGTGCTCAATAATTATGAAAAACAATATAAAACAACAAATAAGACTATTCTTGGCTTTGGTTTTCATGATCGTATGAACAGCCACTTTCTCTCGCGTACTTATTTGGAATTTCACATCAAAGAAGATACGTTTATTTTCATAATTTGCGAATTTTTCAAGAAACTTGGTCTGCATTATCGTGTAATAAGTGAACCACTGGCCAAACCTTGGGTGTGTTATCGTAATATTATATGCATTTATCCTATTTGTGTAAATTGTTGTCAATGCACTCTTCTGAAAAGCCTTACTCTGTGTTTCAAGAAATTTAAACCTTACGATTCAGGATATTTGCCTTTAATAGTATTGTCAAGCGAGAATATGAAGCGGTCAATACAATAAAAGTGCCGAATTTCAACAATAAAGCTACAAAAATGGAAATAGATGACAAACTCAAATATTTTGAATCCTCATTCAAGCTAATCTTCAGATTGTTCGTAATGATATATCTCTGTATGCTGACGCATACACTAAGAAATCTTGATCTTTTTGATTTGAACTTTCAATCCGATCGACAATCCTTGAAAAACATTACATTCAGAATTTTGGGACAACAACATTTCTCTGTTATTTAATAAAAGTGATGTTTAATATAGAAATATTGAAAATGAATCGAAAAAAACTCAAAGTGATCAAAAAACTCTTTACCAAAAAAAAGAAATACAAAAAAGTGGCGAATGAAGACTCAGATAATGATTCACAGCCACCATGGGAACAGTACATAGAATACTACCAATCAGAACCACCTCCTATTGATCAAAAAGAAGAAGAAATCAATAAAATACGAAGAAAACCTAGAAAAAGACGAAAAAATTGCCGAAAAACTAAAAGACTGCGCCATGAACGATAGATTATGAAGGATTTCATGCCGTTTCGAAAAGGACGGCAGTCCTGTCAATCGATTGTTAAATATTATATGAATTTGTTAGAGATATTTTCTGTTTAACTCTTACTTTTCTAAACAATTTCCATATAGTTTTGATTTTTCAATTTTTCAATTTTTATCTCTGAAGCAATTTGAATATACTTTGGCCTGTTTATACCTCTACTGGAGTTCAATAGTTTAACCATATTTAGAATTTCTTACGCAACTCGTAAAAACCGAATAATGACTGATTTTCGATGATTTTTCATGATTGACCTATTTAAAATCGATTGACCTTGAAAGTTTTTTGATTATTTTAAAGTTTAATTTGTTCTTCAGTTACACACATAGTTTGGTTTCATTTGAACAAATACTTTTAGAGATATACTTTGATTAACTTTTGTTATCGAATTTTTGTTTTTTTTGGCAACAATTTTCTGGAGGTCCTTACATTTGTGACATTTATTCGAAAACTATAATAGATAGAGACTTCTGGTTTTCACTAAAGTTCTTATGAGAAAAAAGCGGTCCGATTTGACCTATCAGATGACCTTTGACCTCAAAGGTCACGAAAGGTCAAAAACATTTTGACCCCCCAAAAACAAAAATTATTGACCTCAATAGGTCCAATTAAAAGTCCCTAGGACCTCCAAGAGAAAAGTTAGCATTTTCCCACAAAATTTTCAAAAACCCTTGTGTTTTACAAAAATAGAGGGCTGTAGAGAGGCAATGTGAGTCTGAAATTGTTTGCAAATGGTTGCCATAGCAATGAAAGCTGCTTTTTCCACGTTCCGGAAGTGGTACCGGGAACTGCTGAACTCTTAAGATCGAGTTTATGGTGTCTGGTACAACATATCTCTAAAAAACAAGAAGATTTTAGAAGATCCGGCTTTATTTAGGTATAAAAGGATGAGAAAAAAATCATTTGATCATCAGTTTTTTTTAAAGTTTATCTTTATCTTTAAAAAATGCCAGTAACCAGAAGTCAATCCGGAGCAGGACCTCAATGGATACCACCGATTCCTTATGTGAGGCCCGATTGTATAGCTTGCCATGAAGAAATGCTAAGGGGAGATATCCATACCCTAGCTTGCGGCCATCAGTGTCATCCTTTGTAAGGAATTTATTTATTTTTAATTAAAATATTAATTCTTTTTTATTTCAGATGTGTTGTACGTATTCACTGGTCCTTCCGTTTCATGAATAAAGCAGGACCGGAATGTCCGATTTGTCGTAAATGCTTCAGCAGTTACCCGGCCGACGACCCGGTCTTTTATCCTCAAGGATTAGATGAAGAGGAACTCCTGGCCTTGGCTCTTGGATGGATGGAAGAGCTTGGTGATGGTCGTTGGATTGAAACCATCGTTATTCCAGACGATCCGGAAGAGTTTTCTCCCCCCACACCTCCCCTCACGACTGTCATCACATTGGCTGAGGAAGACGACGAACCCTTGGCTAAAAAGCCTCGAATTTTAGATGTCCTCACTATCGAGGATAGTGAGGATGAGTGTGACATAATATGTCACGTATATTTTGAAAAGGGTAACCAGGGAGGGGAATTTTTGCAAATGTTTGAAAATTAAAAATTATTTCAACAATGAACTTCGATATTAATAAAGAAATAGATTAATAATAAACAAATGCTTTTTTTTATTTAAAGGTCATTGACCTAGGTTTTTAGACCTAATGACAATTAATTGTCACTTCACCCATTGTCTAGGCATGCCTACT
>JAQIXD010001353.1:0-15630 GCA_034699985.1 Minunthozetes semirufus
AGACCTCGACCTGGAACCTTTGTTTTGCCCCTCTAACCTGGAGATTCCAGCCCGGAGCTGGAGGTCTGGTCACGCTAACCACACCTTAAGAAGAGGAAGAAGAAGAGGTCAGACCATTGATTAGTACTCAAATCAAATTACTTCCAGAAATTGGATGCAAAGACTCAATAATTCTGTAATTCTTTGCTATTTATCTAATATTCTAATCCTGTGCTCAGAAGAGGAGAAAAAGTACTCCAATTTTGTTATCATTTTTCTCCAACACTTATATTCAGTCCTAAAGTGAAGATAAATATAATATTTTTTTCAATGCATACAATCATTGCGTGCTTTGAATATATCGCGTGAATAACATATCGAGAAAAATATCCCTCAATGGAAAAAAATATGTGAAAAAATACCTTTTTTCCATATAAATAAGGCATTCCCTTTAAATAGGAGTCAGAGTCGAGCACCGGTAGAATAGGACTACTTATTCAGATTCATTTATTTCACCTTTTTATCTAATTTTCATGATTACGCCCACCATCTGCCCACCACTGACTTTACTCTCAGCTCAATAAACAGGATTTTATATAACAAATAATACCATACCTGAGCTCTCGTGTACTCTATGTGTGTGACCTAACCATTAGAGAGAAGTTGTGTTTTGATGATAGACTTGTTTTGTGGTCAGCCGTCTATTCAACAGCCAGTGCTCCGCTGTTATGCTGTTGTACTTCACAAAAACGTCTTCATTCATTCGGATTCTATTCTTGTTAGAAGTTTTGGTGGGAGTGGGAGCTGACAGACCAGCAGTCTGTGCCTTAGTCTGTGCCGTTAGGCGTAATCTCCTAAACACTAAACAAATTCCTCTTTCCATTCATTACTAATATTTTCAATCAAATGAAAGATATATTTATTTATAACATGTCTTTCCTTTTGTGTAAATATAGTGATGATCGACAGGAATGACCACAACTTTTAACAAGATAAACAAATACTAACCAAATATTTAAGGTTTAATTTATTCTATTTGAAAGGAGCAAGCAAAATTATAATTTTGCTTTAATTCAAAGACTGTAATTTTTAAAATAATCTTGAATTCAATGTTTATATTTCGAAGGCCAGGTATATTTTTTGGACTTGTGGTGCACGTCTTAATTTTACATTTATAGAGCATGCTAAAAATAAATTTAATCATTTTTTGCTCAATTTAATCAAGTTTAATTAATTTATGGCAGTTTTTATAAGTTTATTCAATTTCAAAAACTGTAATTTTTAAATTGTTGTTGATTTTTGTATTTATATATTAAAATAAGGTTAGTTTAATTGGTAGGTCAAATAACATTGATAACTTTATCAGCAAAGTAATTTTTATAATTTTTTAGTTAAAAATAATTTAATTTGGTCATTTTTAAATCACTTTTAATTAAATTGAAAAAAACAAGTGCTCATACTAATTTTAGAAGTTGCTAGAACAAGATGGTAATTTTGGAGCTTGCTCATTGAAAATCTGCAAGGGATTGAAAAAGAAGAAAACAAATGAAATTTGAAATTCAAATGAGCAGGGAAACAATTCATTTTGTTTTTTTTAATACATCACCATGCATCATCTATAACAGCTATATTTTATTTTTTGTATTTTTTATTCCCAATGAGAATAACCCATTTTGGTTATTCAAAATTCATGACCAGAACACACATACACAGAAACATATCTATCACAATGGGATGACCAAGGTAACCATGGGCATCCCTTTTTCAAATTATACTCGGAGTCTGTCAGGGGTTTGACCGACAAATGGGGGAGGGGTTTGATTTTTGCTAAAATTTAAGCTGGTATCATTTTCCATTATTCCAGGTGTGTTTTGCCTGACTCCTGCCAATCCCTACTAACCTTCCTATTAGTGGTTGTTATTATTCTTGACTTTCATTGGATCTGTTATTTGTTCGCCGAAAAGGCTATAATCGGATCAAAATTCAGACTAATTCTCAGTTTTGATTTGTGTTAAGACATTTCACTCGATTCCTGCAGAATATTATATGAAATGAAGTCTGAATTTTTGATGTCTTTTATCTTTTATGTATTTTTTTTCTTTGATTGGCTCTAATCCAGGGATGGCCAACGGGGGTGGAAAAGTAGAAATCACCAAGATTACAAATAGGACCTATTCTTATCGTTGAATCAAAATGAAAATGTAAAAATTAATTAGGCTAATTATGTTAATTCGTTTAATTGATCATGGTAGCTTTTATTTAGCCCCAGGATTGATATCTTGGTGATCACTCTTAGCTACTCTTCTTTATTATTTAATTACGATAAAACGTTAGAAACATTAGAAAACTGAGTAAAATAAAAATTGTTGTTAAGATTAGCGCTCAGAAGAGTTATCACTGCTTTGAAAAATAGAAATAAACTTGCTCATCACGTACACGAATAACCAGGATTATTCTTGTTTAAAAAATTTATCACCAAGATACACTCAAAGCTAATAAGAAGGATTTAGTAAAAAATACTCTGTTTAAGAAATACAATCGACAATGGTCAATTTCAATTGAATAATTTATCATTTGAATAATACCCTGGTCATCCCATTTGCATGAGTAAAATAATCTTTTTGTTGTTAGCCTTAAAAATGGGATAATTTTTATACAATTTTGGAAATAATGTTTTCTTTCTTTCATTAAAAACTATTTTGAAAAAAAATGTTTTTATAAAATTAGAGAATAAGAAGAAAACGAATTACACTTTTCCTCCATTTTTATCGTCTTTATTGTTCTAAACTCTGTTTATGACTTGAATTTCAAATCTCTCTCTCTCTCTCTCTCTCTCTCTCTCTCTCTCTCTCTCTCTCCTCTTTTATTCAAGAAAGATGCTCATGGTTATAAATTTATATATTGATAAATAGTTTAAATTAAACAAGCAAGAAACTTTTCTTTAATAGAAATTAATTTTGAAAGGAGAAAAAATTATGCTTGTGCTTAAATTTTAACATTAGTATTTTATATTACTACCTTGCTCATCCCATAATCCGAAGGTTACCCTCTCTCTCCCATCCCTCTCCCATTGTGTCTTCGATACTATAAAATATATTCTTCAATATTTGTATGAAATGTATTTTAATGCTTAATTTAATGGAAAAATCGAAGGCTTTCCTTCATAGGACTTCCCATTGATATCTTAGTCCTTTCTTTTTGAGCCATTATTTCTGTTTTCAATAAATTTTCTTTTGGAAAAAACGAATGAAAATGTTTTACAGATTTCCCGATAGATTATTCTCATCGATGAGTTTGAAATTTAATATCAACTCTACTCTAGTAATACATAATACTCTAGTTTTTGGGGATTCGGCTCTCATTTGAGGCAAACAATGGATTCAAGAACAGAATGAAAGGCCATGTTTTTGATGGATTATCTTATAAATTGATTCTTACGAGAATCAACTCTGGTTTAGAAGTTTCTTAAACTGTAACTTTTGAATTCTTTTTTTTAATTGATTGTTTAAATTTGTTAACTAGGTGCTTTAATTGGTGTCCAAACAGTTCAAGAGGTTAACCCCCTGGAAGCGTTTCGACACCAATTATTCATTTTTTATTAATGATGGTTTAATTTTTATTCAAACTTTAATTTTAATTTCAACTAGAATTGCCTATCTAAAAAATTAACATTTTATCTTGATTGTCTGGTCAATCATTATTTTGAGCTTCATAATTTCCATAAACCTATTAAAAAGTTGATTCTTTATAAACTGTAACATTTAAAATTAAACTCAATTTTACCTTTATATTCATTTGATATTTAATAATTTTGGCAGTGATAACTACTCTATTTTTATCATGATAATTTCACACTTAATTTTTATTTTTGAAATTGATGAAAATTGAAAACATCGAGATCAATTAAGTTTACAAGAATCTACTCTGATTTAGAAATTCTTAAAACTGTAACTTCTTAATTATTTCTAAAATGTTCACTTAAAATTGTTAACTAGGTGAAATAATTGGTCTAAACAGTTCCAGAGAGCTTTTAAATTTAAAATTGTTTTTTTTATTTCAACGAAAATTATCCTTCTCAAATTTTTTTAAATTCTTAATTGAATTGATCGGGATTTTTTTTATTCATCATTATTTTGAGCATGATAATTTACATAAATTTATTAGAATTGGTAACTTATAAACTGTAACATTTAAAATAAAACCCAATTTAACCTTTATATTCATTTGATATTTAATATTCTTTGATCTAATAGATAACCCTTTTTTAACAAGTTAATTTTTATTTTTGAAATTATTCAAGTCAAAATCATCATTATAATTTCAAAAGAATTCAGCCCTGCTAATGATCATGAAAATAATCTTGGTTGATAAATGATGAAAAACAAGAAGAATCGATTCGATGGTTAATTATCTTCAGATCAGAGATGAATAATGTTTAGCACAGGTAGTCGTTATGTAGTGAGTGCTTCATAACAGACCAAAAACATAATAATAAGTAATTTATTGTTCAATATATGACTTCAAACGCGGAAACACTGGCTCTTTCAGCTCTAAGGGGCTGTGCTTTTGGGGCTGACCACTGGCTGATGAAAATAGACAATAATTATAATATATGTAACACTATTTGGTTGTATGGCTTCAAAAGCCTTAGGAGTTGACGAGAGAGCCATAAAACTAAACGATATAACTATTTATAGAAACAGTTGATATTCTGTTCACTTTATTCCTGAGCTCTTATTTCGAGCGTTTCCTCTGATGGCAGCACTCAGTCGGACATCAGAACCGCTGCCAAAGAAAAATAGGTTAAGACTTGTATTGAATTGAATTACATTTTTCGGCCAAAACTCATGATTTGCGTCACTTATAGAGTAATAATCGATTGGTTTTGATTTTATTCCGAATAAATCACCTATTTTTAGATGTTTACCATGATCATTATGCCCTGTATGGCCAATCAATTCAAATCTGGCTATTTTAAAGTTGAATAAGCTAGATTTAAAGCTTTTCAAATTGAAAATTTAATGACATTCAAAAAAGAATAATTTTTTATTCAAAATGAGCTTGCTAAATTCAAAATATCTATCACGTAGAAAAACAATTTTTCACCAGAACCAATTTATGAAAGAATTTTTAAAATTACTTCTTTTTTTATCATTCATTTGAAATTGGATTCTTTCAGGCTATCTTGCACATACCAACTTTGCAGAATGGAATTCATATTTTTAGAAACAAAATTCTGATAGTTTATTGAATTTTCCGCCGGATTTCATAATTCTATTAATAATGGATTAATAATCATAAGTTTTAGCATTAAATTCTTGGAAAATATTACTTTTCATTTAATCAAGAATTTGATTAATCGATAAGCATTAGACAAATGCAGAAAAACATATAAAATTATCAGTGATGGCCAAGTGGTGGGTAATACCAGGGCTGCCCAACCCTGGATAGATCCTATTCCATTTATTGTTTGTTCATTTTAAACGCTCAGAATAATCGCTCAATCACTTAGGATAGTATTACATTTGATAATCACCAAGATAAAATTGGTCAATGTTTTTCTTGATTGCCTGTCGACCACCTCTCCCATTAAAAGTCTGGTTTGGTGCCCATCCCTGAGAAATAGAATCTGAGAATAATAACTGTAATAAAAAGCAGAAAAACAAATTATATTTGTCTAAATATAATAGAAAAATCAATAGTCGAGCACAAATTGCTAAAAATCTCCAGATTTAATTTATTACCTCTTTGGAAGAGAATGGGGGAGAAAAATAAAGTCTATGATATCTTGCAATTTTCAATAGTTATGTTTTGCTCGCTTATAATACTCGAGACTATTAATAGACATAGATATCAAAAATAGCAAATACTTATACTTATATACAAAATATCGTTTGAGAATATTTTTCATCGTTTATGTCATGATATGTGAATTTTGACATTAATTTTATGGATCAGATATGTCGGCGCTCAGAGCACAGCCATAAGAGCACAGGCATAGGGGTAGAGTGCAATAGATTTTGGCATAAATCGATGCCCTTCTCATTCCTGAGCCATCATTTCTAAGCCATTATTGATGGCAACCGTCATCTCAGTAGCGAAATGTCATTTAAATCTCTCCCTTTCTTTCGATACCCTCTCCTCCCTGTGCTCTCGCACTCGTCCCTCTCGCAGCTCATGGATTGTCTATTAAGAGGAAAACCCTTTTCTCAAAATTAACTTTTTATTTATATTACAAAATGTAATGAATCGTAAGAATCGATTGGTTTGTGATAAGAGTTACAAGACTTTCGACTTAAGTCCTGGACATTCAAATCTCGCCATCTTTTTAACCATTCGTTTGGAGCTCTTAAAGTACTTCTTATTCTTTTTATTGGATCCCTTTTTTCAAGATAAGTGACGCTTGAGTTGACTCTAATTCCATTATTATTATAGAGTATTGATCTTGGATTCGGAGAATTGCTGCTGTGCACTGTGCATGGTGATTTTGATGGTGATGCTGCACACTGGCCATGATTATTACAAGGATTTTCTTGCTAAAAATACTCTATGAATTAGATGTAATCCTTTTCGTTAATATTATTTGTGACATTCGATTAATAGCTTGCAATTTCCAGTAGCGATTAACAGCAGGTCAAAGCACCAAGATGGTATTGCAAAATAAGCTGGTTTTAATTAATCTGCTGCAAAATGAGCTTGTGCAATTTCTTGACGCAAATGCTGAATATTCTCAAACAATTAAATTGCAAATAATCTCGCTATTTTCAAATCTAATGATTATTCAAAAATTATTCAAATTGATCTTGGTGATTTCAAAAATTAAGACCTGATATTATTTATTTGATCGAGTTTGCACTCTCTCAAGGAATTTCACCAACGCATAATTGGTATTAATGTGATAAATATGGACGACAATAAATATTTGCTAAAGCCCAGAGCCTTTATTATAATTATTGATCAAGCTCATTTATCAAACTAATCTCTCCCATAGAAGTTTAGCCTAAAAATAGCCCAAAAATTCTGTTAAATAAATTGAATGAAAGATTTTTTTATATTCTTCTTAAATGTTAAAATAATATGGTATCGATTGCCACTATTTTCACAGTAGATTAAGCGCCGGCTCCCCTACCAGTGCTGCCAAAAATCAAAACAATAGGCGAAGGAGAGGAACACATAATAATAATAATGCGTTTTGATATCAGACTAATGATGATGAGTTAGATTAGTCTAAAAGCTGTAAATTTCGGAAAAAGTTTATTGATTTTCACCATTTGGTGAATGTTTTTCGGATAAAATAAACAATGAATTTATTCTGAGAACAATTACTTTGGAACTATTTTCACCTGCAAAATTACTAGCTGATTTTGAAATATGCGTGTTAGTTTAGCAGTTTTATCTTGAAAATTCACTGAATTTTTTTTGGCAGCAGCATGATTAATTATAAAAGTTTTATTGAAAGTTATAAGAAAAGCTGACAAACTGTAACATTTTATTTGTGAATTAATTCTATACTTTTAAATTTGAAACAAGTATCATTTTTGGCCACAAAGTTTTCAACATTATTTTGCCAAATATGAAAATTCAGCAAGCTTATCACAAGCTTATCACAAAACCCATGATTTTTAAAATTATATTTTATTTTTGATTTTAAAATCAGAAGAAAAATTACATTTCTCTTGAAATTCAAAGTTTTTTCATCGAATTTGGGATAAAAAAAAATGCAAATTGTTTTTGATAGATGATTGGCTCAAACAAATTTGATTAAACTTGATTGATAACTCGATAAAGCAATCTTGATCAATTGGCGAAAACATAATTCCTGATTTATTCAATAAACAGATCCATCACACACTCGAACGAAACGAACGGATAGAAAGATACCAAGGAATGGGTACTCCGCGTATTGTACACCACCCGTCTATATCTTGTCCTCCAACCTGTCCTCAGGTATGTGCAAAAAATAGTTCACCTTGCTCAAATTAATAGAAAATCAATTGCGTTTCTGACGTTAAATCGCGCCCTGAAAATCAGGGTTACCCAAGAAGGGGGGTTCGAAAATTCTAGACTTCAAAAATTTATCATGCTAATAAAATTATCAATTTACCATTCTCAGTTATTTTGTTCACCTTGACAACCATGATTTAAATGTGAATTTGAAAATTCCAAGAATCTCCAGATCAGACGTCAATACTTTGTTGAACTGTAAAATTCCTATTAAAAGGATTTTTTGAAAGAAGTTTTTGCTTTCGCCAAAAACCGTGAATTCTTTTTCCACGAATCAAAACTAATTCCGAGTTATAGACCAAAAAACATTACTTTTATTCTCGACTTCAGAGCCTTTATTCCATTGAAGACCGAATCAAATAAATTCAATATAAAGAGCATAAGTGGTCTCAAAATATTGAGGCAAAGCATAAATGTCAGGGATGGCCAACGGGGGTAACTAATTTGTTCCACGAGGAAGCAATTTTAAAGAGTTTATCTTGATAGAATTTAGCAAGAAAATTACAATGGGCCATAAAATTTAAACTATTAGATCTTAAAAGTTGGAATTCACGAAATTATCATGCATTAAAATAGGCAAGCTTATTTTGACAAGCTAAGCCGGATATCTAAGTTTAGATCTTTGAATTTTCTATTCGAATTGATCTTGGTTATATGGAAATTAGAAGGTTGATAAGTTTAAAATTCATACCTATCTTTGAATCATATAATTTATGAGCTTGCTCATCCCCGTGCAAACTGAATGGCGATTTTATTCCAGATAAATGATCTTTCCATCAGTTTTGTGTCGAATCCGTGGATTTTCTCTTTTATTTCGATTTATTTTTTATAATCAATTTTTATGACTTTTTTTTCTTCATTTGATTTATTTGTTGTTTTCGTTTCATTTCGAAAAGTTCTTAGTCTTTTTGATGAACGAATCCGTTTGTCAAATCATTTTGCAAGATAACAAATTTATTTTCCAATTTCCCCCGATTCAATAGATCATGCTCAAGTTGACTAGTTCAAACAATTTTGTCTCTTTAATAAAGAATTCTTGGAAAATATCTTTTTGGCCAATAAATTACCTTGTTAGATTTATTAGATGACAGAATTTTGTCTTGACAGAAGAAAAATGAACTTTTCAATTAAATTCGCTTTGAAAAATTCCAACAAAGGAATTGCACGATCATTATTCCGATAATTATCTCTCATTTAATTTGAATTTTATGTAATTTATATTCAATTATTGGTTTTTCAGCCAATTCTTCGTTCAAACAAATTATGATTTAATTATAGTTTTCGGTTATATGTCTGACCTATCAATAGGCTGTCCCACGAATCCATTGAATTTCCACAATAGTTTCAACAACCATGGTTTTTAAGGATTAGCAAGATTATCAAATATTCTAGGCTTCTTTCATGCTAATTTTAAAATACGAATTTATCTTGTTAAATTTAATCAATTAAACAAGAATTAAATTATTAATAAATAAATTAGGGAATGATCAAGGTAAAAATAGTGAGTTTAATATGAGAAATATGTCTCTTAGTTATAACACCTTGCTCATTTCTAGCTCTATAAATCTATAGAGATCTATACCAATATAATTAATGGAATATTTCTTCGATCTATTATTTTAGGGACAGTTTAATAGATAGCGAATATAAAGATTGATTGGAGTAAAGTCTTTTATCTGGAGAATTGATTGCAAGAAAATTTTGAATCAAATCCCAAAACAGTAATTAAATTAAGCGAACAAAAGGTTCTGAAAAAAATCAATTTTCAAAGAAAACACTGTTTTTGCAAATGTCTACCAAAATGAGGTTTCAATTAAAACCTGCATAATTAGAATTCCAAACAATTTGTGCATGCTAAAAATTCATTAATCATAAGAATAATGACCTGGGTATAGTCTCAGTTCATTAATTCATGATCAATCATATTTCTATTATCTATAAAATGATTAATTCAAAATTAATGATCGTGGTATTCTTTAGATAATTAAATAAAATTCCTAGCAAGGTGAATTTAGGAATTTTTAAATTTTAAAAATATACAATCTAGCTCAATTAAAATACACAGACATCCAAAAAGTAATATCCAACTCATTTTTACATCTAAAACATTTCTAGATAATTAAATGATCTTTATGTCGATCAAAAACAAGCGTGATCGTTTTATTAAGGCGCCAGAGTTCCGAAGAACTGGATATTATTGTTTATTTTAGCCCAGAGTCAAATACAAACTCAAGTAAAGAGGGATAAAATAGTGATATTTTCATCCAAACGATAATTTCATTAGAGAATAGGCTAATAAAACTCGTGCATTGAATAAGGAATGAGCAAGTACATTTAATACATTTTGCAGTGTTAGCACATTTTGCGCACATTTATACTCTTCAGTCCAGTCCAGAGCTGTTCCCCAAAACTCTTCCTCCTATTTATCCGATTATATCTTGACTTCAAATGTGTTTTTCAGTCATTAAATAAATATTTATTTTAGTTTAAGGTTTTTCTATTCCGTCAGAAACGCAAACCTAAACCTATTCACAGACTCCGGGGTTAAGCAAATATCAAGAGTATGTTCAGTTCAAACTCATGGTAATTGATCTGAATACATTTGGCTGCAGTCTTATTCAATAAGAGGCCAAAAATATTTACCTAGATACAAAAAAAGCCGCAAAAATAGATAAACAAGTTTTTATTAATCAATTCTAATTAACTCCGCCCTCTAATCCACGCCCACTTTGCACAGGAGGTCAGACTGAAGATGACTGACGCCAAAACATATGCCAAACACCAGTCATTCGCCGTCGAGAACACGCATCACAACGGGGGCAGTGGCGGCGCCCCACCCGCACCACTAATACAAGCCGTCACTATTGGCGAACCGGAGACGCCCAGCACGCCGGCCAACGCCCCCTACGGGTGCAAGAATCCCAATAAACTGCTCGGCATCAGTCCCAGTGATATAGACAAATACTCCCGGGTGGTGTTCCCGGTCTGTTTCGTATGCTTCAACCTAATGTACTGGATCATTTACCTACACATCTCGGATCACCTAGAAGAAGACCTGGTACCTTTAGGACACTGATTCGTAGCTATTTGCCCCTGTGCTTTTGGGGGCTCGTTTTTCTCCACAAAATTCCTGTCATTTAAGGACATGATTATTCGAATAATATCACCAAGATCAATTGAACAAAATTCCAAAAAATACTCCATTAAATAGTTTGAGATAACTATTGACTGTTGAGAATATTATTGTGTTTTTTGATGCCATTAATTGTGGATTAAATTTTAATAATAATCTGCGGAATCTGCGGAACAGAATATTCTTGGCTATAGTGTAGAGCAAATTGTATCGACGAAAGTATACGCTGGGTATTGTTAAAGTGTTCATGGTTAGAAAAATTGTTAATAAAAAGGCATAATGTAAATAAGTTGTCGTCGTTTGAAGAGTAGACTAATTTACTCGAGGTTTCGAATTAAAGGCGAATTTGTGTGGATTTTTATGACCGAGTGATTCGAAAAATCTAATCAGCCAAGGTGCTTTTGGCTGATTTAAAAATCATTTTTTTCATAATGACTTTTAAATAGTTACCAAGTTAAAAGTGAGAGATAAAAAGGTGTAAAATATTTTCGATTGAATTTTTGTTTTTTGATATTTTCTAGCTTTAAATCGCGTTGTTGTTTGAGCTTTTAATTTTTGATCTAGCTTAATTTTACGTTTAGTTAGAAGATTAGCCGCGATCAAACAGTGCACAAAAAATCATGTTTGAGTCTAATTATTGAATTCGAAGAGATCTTAGCAAGATGCTTTTTTGAATTTGAAAAATTCCAAACCTATTCCATACGTATTTCTTATTGTTTCCAATAATGACTGAATTTTAACTCCATTTTTAAAAAATTCCATTTGTCTGCCCTTCCCTTCCCTTACTAGCCTTTCCCTTATCGAGGTATTTGATAAATGGTATTCTGATGGATAAGATTTGTGGAAAACTTGATATTTAGCTCAATATTTAGCTTAAGATTAATCAAGAATTTTATATTTGAAATCCTCTGCAAAACTATTGAACAATTTTTTTTCATTTTTCAATTCCTATACACAACTGTTCTGTTGAATAGATAAGGTTTAAAATTGAAATTATTAGCTTGTTATGTTTGTTTTATTGAGAAAATATTATATTAAATAATATTATCATGGTGAGAAAAACAAAAATGAGTGATATTAACGTCAATTAATTTATTTTTGATTTTAGGACTAAATCTTTTACAGAATATTCTGTACTTATAATTATCATTTGTATAAGAGAGAGGTAAGTGAGGACAACAAATGATCTTGTACATTTTTAAAAACGAGACAAACAAATGTTATGCTCATATTTCACGAATAAAAATACACACAAACAGATACAACACAAAATGAACAAGATAAAAATCAATTTTCAAGACAAACTAAGCGCTCAATAATTGTAATTAAAAAAATTGTTTTTTTGATTTGTTTTTGTGAAACAAAAGTGTTTTTTCTCCGATTCTTTGAAAAAGAATTATTTGTATTACTATTGAAAACATTTGACAGGTTTTATATTATTCTGTGCTGAAGACTGTGCTCTGTAGGCGTGGCCTCATCACCATCAGGTCCTAGATTAGGGCCACACCTGGATTGGAATTCAGGCAAATCTTGTGCTCAAAAATTCACAGATAATTCTTGAATAAAATTCTGACCAAAATTTTATTAATCTCTGGCAGAGAAAGGACTGTCCGATGAAAACGAAGAGGAATTCCTGTTAATGAATAGGATTTATATTAGGATTCAATAGGAATAGGATTTAAACTAATTTTCATTGAAATATAGGAACAAAAATAAATTGATTTTAATGTAAAACAATTGTTAACTAATTTTTGGATAATTTCCGTCCTTTTCTTCGTATGATTTGCAAGTTTAAAGTTTACTGATTCTGACGACCGATCAAAACCAAGACACAAACACCCATTCAGTTTAGAATCGATTTTAATACCGAAATAATCCTTCAAATTATAGTTTTCAGAGGTTTTGATATAAACTGTTTGAATGTTTTTAATAGTAAAACAAAAAGTTCAAGATTTTTATGAATACAAAAAAATGACTTCAAAACGAATTATTGATTTGATTTTAGGCCTAAAAATCAATAATCAAGTTATAAATACTTTTAGCGAAAGATAATTATTATTATTAGAGTTTATAAAAAATAATTTGTTTCATAGTTTAGAAGAAAAACGACTGAAATATTTGTAAATATTTATTATTATTACAAAAATTTTGTTATAATTTATGTCAAAAACAGTATTTATTTGTTTCTTGTGTTCAAACAATCGATACTTTACTGTAATATATAAAGCGATTAATTTCGATGAGAAATAAGGGGTTTATTTCTTTTTCTAATGAATCTAGATCAAAAACGAATCAATGTGAAAATACTAACCTTGTAAAATATAAGCTAGATAATCTTTAAAGTGAGAAAAAAACAGGTGAATATCGTTTTGAAACAAAAGACAAAACTAATAATTATTACAATTTTTTCCGAGACTTTAAATATGGGTTTAACTGTAATATAATTTTCGCGAAAATGACTTATAATTGTTGTGAAAATAATTAATTACAAAAATATCATTTCGTTTCAAAACTAATGTACAGAATATTTATTATAATAATAATTATATATAAAAATAATTATTAATAAATGATTTATTCATAAATTTCATCTTGCTCAATTTATGAAAATTAAATTTATCCAGTGTGCATTTAAAGGATTTGATGTATTTCCAAAGATGAACAAGTTTGGTAGATTTTTCGACTAGTTCTGATATTAAGGGGGTATTTCTGAGTATCTTCTCTTGCCCATCCCTGGTTCAAACAAACAAACTAGATAAATGTTAGGAAAAGGTCACGATAAAGTGGTCATTTCAAACTTGCGAGATTATAATGCGTATAAAACTCGATAAAAATCTGTTTATGTGTTTGCCCTCAACTTTAGTTAACTGACCAAAAAACGGAAGGGAAAGGGAGGGAAGGGATAGGAAGACGAAAATGTAGTAAAAATTTTTATCACTAGTGATGTAACGCCTGTTTCGCATCACTTGTTTGTGTTGTCATCAAATGTTAGGCTCTCTCACAATGAAAGTCAATAATAGATATAATGTTCACAAAACCGAATCGACTGCTAATACTCGGAGATTAGCGAATGGCTATCCCTCTCCCCTTCCGTTTTTGTGGATCCCTTTCCCCCTTAAAATTGATGTCATTTTAGATTAATTCAGTTTTTTGAAGACATTTGTATCTCTGGCTACACATCCAATGATAATGAAAAAGCGCTGTTGTGTGTGGGAGGGGTTAATGGGGGTCCAAACCAAATGATCTAAGCATTAACAAGATTAATTATTGGCAGCAAGAATTTAATTTGTTTAAAGCACTAACTCCCTGCGCTAATTGCTGGCTCATTCCAATAAATGAGGGCTTTGTTAATGTTATTGTTTATATCATCTTGTTTTTCTAAATATCAGTTTATCAAGCTCATTTTCATTAATTCCCCAAGTGATTTGATCAAGAACATTTTTAATGTGTTGTTTGGCCACAAAATGGCCTCTCTTTTCAAAGGGAGGATAAAAAGCTAAATGAGTGGTGAAAAACAAAACGTCAAATGTCTTGCTGTTAGTGAGAGTGAAATGTGAAGAAAATAAGTCCTGAGCTTTGAAATGATGAAAAATGTTCAGAGATGCCCATCGGGTGGGACTGGAATAAACCCTTTTCCTTATCAAAATAGATTTTTAACTTCCTGTCCATTTGAAATGAGCACAATCGGGAATTTGTAAAAGTTGCTTGGTTAAATGGAGTTCCAAGATTCTTTTCTATGAATTCCGGTATTCTGGCCAACCCTGAAGTAAAATATTGATTCAAGTCTTATATCAGATGAAAGCCATTAATGTATTTAATGTTTGTTTCACAGAAATATATATGAAATGAATGAAAAGATGAGCAAAAAATCTCTTTATATTCCTTTATATTCTTGGCTTTTGATGATAACTAGGATTCTATTGAATGAGAATAACATTTATTTTTGCTGTGATTTTGGTTTTGATTCCTCAAAAGAGATTCACTTCTGTTATGAGAGGGACAGACATATAGACTGTCAGACCAGTTATGAAAAGAACAGTTTTGGGCTGTTATTTATTAAGATAATTCAGCTAGGTCATATATTATTTCTGCGAAATACTGATCCCGAGCATAGATTTGTGGCTGAAAAATATTGGTGTTTTTCATTCCTAGTAAATCCTAATAAAACTTTTCGAGCGAGCATGATCAATATCGCATTTTTCTTGATGTGAACTTGGCAGATTTATACTCAATTGATCTTTTTATTATTATTTATCATGGTAAAAATAAGTATAATTGATTTTATACAGTATTTTATGTTATGTCAAATGTATTCATAAATTATTAATGTTTTGCAAAAATAAGACTCAAATACAGACTAATCATTGGAAGCCATTGTCTGATAGTTGAGTCCATTTCCCGGCTAATAATCTACTGCTGGATGAATAGCAGACCCAATTAGCGTGACCAGACCTCCAGCTCCGGGCTGGAATCTCCAGGTTAGAGGGACAAAACACAGGTTCCAGGCCGAGGCC
>JAQIXD010001354.1:0-15614 GCA_034699985.1 Minunthozetes semirufus
CCAGATTACTGATCCCTTCGTCTGAGCCCTCATTCTCATCGACTATCTGTTGTTCGTCATCCGCTTCAGCGTCTCGTCGGCGACGGGTTCTCATACGGCTTAAGATGTTTGAAGACATCTCTCGAAACACGCCTCCCGGTGAGCGACCTGCAACCCCTTTCAGTTTCAAATATTTCAGAAAATTTTGACTCAATTAATAACGACTTTCGTTGAATTCATTTGTTTAAAAGAATTGATGAAAGTTTAATCGCTTACAATCCAAACAGTGATTCAGTTGTCGATGAAATGAAACGCAGAAGTGATGAGAATCTCATAAAATCGAAGGAAGAGCTGAAAAAATTCAAGTGTTTTTGGCCAAAATGTGGTTTTAAAACCAAAAAGAAATATTGTCTTCAAACACATCAAAAGATTCATTTGGGTTTAAAACCATTCAAATGTAATGAATGCCACAAAAGCTTCAGTCAGAAAAGACTCCTACAAAATCACAGAGTTGTTCACACAGATGAAAGACCCTTCAAATGCATGGAATGCGGTAAACGATTCAAATGTAAGAGGAGTTTGAAATCTCATCAAATAATTCATTTCGAGAGAAAACTATTTGTTTGCGATTGGAGTGGATGTCGAAAATCATTCAAAAAAAAGTTAACACTTCATAACCACAAAATAAAGATCCATTTGGGAGAAACACCCTTCGTTTGTGACCACAAGAATTGTAACAAAAGATACGTTAGTCTATCAAAACTCACACAACATCTCAAAACACATTCAAAATCAATTGAAACCAATGTTTGTATCAAAAGTTTTTGAAATAATTTTTGTTTTTAATATAATTCGAATGAAAAACAAGTTTTAAAACAAATGTTTGTATTAAATGAATATTCAAATGATTTTTGTATTAAATGATGTCTTTTGAGGTAAAAAATAACTGATTAGACGTTCAATGATTTCAAACCGTTTAAGAACTGTTGGAAAATCCCCAGACTTTGACAGTTCCGGTGTCTCTTTGATACGAGTCTTTGTCATCGCAGGCAAACGCCAACAGATATCTCTTGGGATGAAAGGCAACCGTAAAAGTTGGCGCTTCGGTCGCGATTTCAGCCAACCTTTCGCCGGTTTCCACATAACAGATATCGATAACCAAATCCTCTGAAGCGGAGGCTAACAACTGTCCGTCAAAACTGAAGCTTATGGTACGCGCCGGCCATTCGAGTCTTGAGATTGTCCTCAAACAGACCAAATGGTTTGCGTCCCAAATGCTGACCATTGCGTCGGCAGAGCCAACAGCGAAGTATCTTCCGCTCGGATCAAATTCAATGCAAATACAAGTCGCCGGATGTGCGTTGAGTACCATTTCTGGCTTAAGGGCCGGATAGGACATCACGTGGACGTGTCCCTGTCCTGAGGTCAAGAAGAAGAGGTCGTTGTCGTTATTCCAACTGATTTCGTTCACTTCAAACTTGAACTGCTGTTCGCATCGAGTCTTATGAGTTCTGGTGTCGATAAAAGTGACCAAATCTTCCTTATTTCCGACCGCTATTGTGTGTCCGTCGGGTGACCAACAAATGTTGATATTCTCGCCCTTCGTTTGGACGGTATTAACGCATTTAGTGCTTCGGGCGTCCCATAAGCGGACTGTCCTGTCGAGCGATGCGGTGGCCAACAGATCGCCATTGTTTGGGTGCCAACACAACTGATCCACACTATCGGAATGGCCTTTGAATGTGTGCTCTTTCGTGAGTCTGTCGTTTGACTGCGACTGTAATCCGAATAAAGAGACCGTTTTGTCGAAACTGCCGGACGCTAACCGCCGTCCGTCACAATTCCAGTCCACCGAATGGACTTTGGATGTGTGCGCCGCCAGGTCTCGGACCCGGTTATTGTTCTCGAAGTGTTTTTTCGTTGACTCAACGAATTGTAGACCCATTTCTCCGATATTTAAAACCGATTTAAACTACAATTTAATTGAAATTCACTTTTATTTACAAAAACATTGATTTTTCAAAAATCAAACACATTTCAAGTCATTCATAAATAACGTATGCTTTCAGACAATTATATTAATCCCTATTTGAATGTCAATCATTGAAATGCATTGAAAACTATTGAATCCCTTTTGAGAGGATTCCGACGAAAATACTGAACGAAATCTCCTTTTAGTTCAGATTATTCTTACATAAACTTAAGTCAAAAACTAATTATCTTTTCATTTATTATTGAATTTGTTTTAGTAATGAAATTATTTGACACTAATTAAAGAAAAACTAAACTCTTGTAAATATTTAATTAAATTGGGGTAAAGCCTATGGTTTGGTAGTTTAATGAGTGGAAAATCCCAGCTTTTGAGGCACTGCTCAGAGTTTAAGTGCAAAGTTTGCCCCTATTTTTACAATCAGTGGTAAACTTGAGTTCAATGTATTGAACGAAGTCTTAATCACAAACTTTTATCCCTCTGTTTATCGTTACGTTATCTTTGAGTGAAGGACTTAAATCTCTATTATGTAAACAAATCATATGATTTTGTGAACTAATTATAAATTAAAGACATTTTATTCATTTGTCGTTTAATTGATCCAATAATTCAATATTTATTCACTCAATTGGTTGTCAATTATACAAAATTAGTAGTCTTCTAAAGACATCCAAATAATGGGCGACGCAGTGGTTAACGTCGAGAAAGAAGTGGATAAAGTTATCAACAAATTCAATGAATTGCGTCAACACAATGAGAATACGCTCGAAGAGCTCATCCAACAGATCCAGAGCTATCAGAGGGATCTAATGCTTCTAAGCTGTGAGTATTGACACTAAAAGCTGTTTTATATCCAAAAATCAGTCGATTAACAGAACTTAGAGTTGAGTTAATCATTGATTTATAAATCGCTGACTAAATGTAAAGTCATTGCTCTTAATGAGACCTCTTTGTTGATGATATTTGTGACCCCTTTAGCGCCAAACAATGAATTGACTGAAATTCAATGCGATTTACTCTACGATAACGTAATAAAGAAGACCAGGAATACCATCAGTCAGTTCTCATCAGAACATCGGGACATCCATTCCTCGGTCTCCCGAATCGGTAAAGCGATTGACAAGAACTTCATCTCAGATTACGCTTCGGTTAACAACGAGTCTCTATTCGAGAATCAAAACAATAATAATCTCTTAAATCAAGTAATTGTCGAACACTTCTTACGTCAGGGAATGTTAGATATCGCGGAACAGCTGACCAAAGAGGCAAAACTCGATATCCCTGAAGAGAAGAAGAGGCCGTTCACTGAATTGAATACAATTCTCGATTCACTAAAAGTTCATAACTTAGAGCCGGCCCTCCAGTGGGCGATCGCTAATAGGGAACGGCTTCGACACCAGAACAGTAACTCCAATCTTGAGTTCAAACTCCATAGGCTTCAGTTCATCGAACTTCTGAAGGGAGGGGTCGGCAATCAAATGAAACTAATTAATTACGCGCGTCAGTACTTTCAACCCTTGGCCTCAAAACACGAGCGGGAGATCCAGGCTTTAATGGGAAGCCTTTTATATCTTAAGGTCGGTCTACAGAACTCGCCCTACAATTACCTGTTGGACAGCCTATCGTGGAGTGAAATTTGTGATATCTTTACGCGAGACGCCTGCGCTCTGTTAGGGCTGAGTGTCGAAAGTCCTCTGTCTGTCACTATAAACGCTGGTTGTGTAGCCCTCCCGGCGCTCCTCAACATCAAGCAAGTGATGCAACAAAGACAGGTCACTAATGTATGGAACACAAGGGATGAGCTGCCAATTGAGATCGACCTGAGCCGCAAATGTCACTTCCACTCGATTTTCGCCTGTCCTATACTTAGACAACAGTCCTCTGAAAACAATCCTCCGATGCGTTTAGTGTGCGGTCACGTGATATCGCGGGACGCCCTGAACAAGCTCTCGAACGGAAACAAACTGAAGTGTCCCTATTGTCCAATAGAACAGAACCCAAACGACGCCCGACTCATCCATTTCTGAACAGTATTTGTATAATAAGTTTTATTTGCTTTTTATGTCAGGAATTGAATTGAATTTAGAATTTTTCTCTTCATTTGTATCGAAATAATGTATAGTTTTCCTCGAATTTCAACTAATTTTTGTATTAAATGTCTTTAATAACAGAGTTTTGCATCAAATGGACAGAATTGAGGCCTCATTTCAATTGAATTCTCAATGATTTTTGTAATGAAGTACTGATTATATCATTGAATATGTGTTTCGATTACAATAAATATAATTATTTTTTGCGTTAATTTCATTTCATTCGTGTTTTTATTGAAGTTTTCGCTCGAATATCGAATTTCATATCAAATAGTATTCAATAAAACTTCAAAAATGTTTGAAAAGTGTTGTTTGCAATCATTTTCTTATGATTTATTCCAAACAAAATGTTTTTCTTCGGTTTTATAGTCATTTCATTCGTAGTTTCAATTGATTTAATTAATTGTCAGTTAAATCAACATATATTTGACGGAACAAAGGAGTCTATAGACAACTCTAAGCTCACATACGATGGTCTAACGCCTATGAATCCGGGAAAACATAATTATGGGCGTAGTTATGGTCTGCCTAAGATTACTACCACTTTTTCTTCGATCATAGATCAAGTGTTTTCTGGTATCTATTGATACAAAATAATCGAACAATTCTTTGAATATAATTGTTTTTAGATCATATGGGTCACCAACATCTAGCCCTCAAATCATCTTCAGGGCCAACCTTTCAGTTCACCATCTATTGGATCATTGTTTTTCTCTTATTAATCAAAGTTATTGTAATTCATTGAAATTCAATTCAATAAAAATCTTATTTTAATCGATTGTTACGAAACTTTCAATTTTGAGTTAAAACCAAAATAAATCTAAGAATTTCAATAATTATGAATTCCTCGAGAGTTTAATTCAGAATTCCTGATAAATTCAAAGGTTTTCTTTACTTATTTTGATAATAGTTAAGTCGAATCAATCAATTAGTGATGTCTTCAATGGAAATGATTTCTGTTATTCTTTTGGTCTATAATTTTGGTTTTGTTGTCAACCAAAAGGTATTTAATTTGAATTCAATCGAAATAAATACAATTCTTCAATAAATTGTCAGAATTGTTCACAATATGGCGTTTCTTCGGTGGCAATGGGTTATTGTCCCCTATTATCTGATTACTACAACTGTTATTTCAGACCACTCTTCGTTACGAATGCTTATAAACAAAGCGATAGTTCCATAATTGCTCTTAAATTTGATGCCAACTGTTATACACGAGTAATAGGAATAAGAAAAGACTATCCCATTATATCAGAAGAATTGGATGAAAAGAACAATCTTTTACTCAAATATCCCAAATGTTTTGCCAATGGATGGGTTCCGGAGAATGGGTTAGAAGAATACCAAGAATTTGATTTTGACGGCCGATACGGAACTTATTGGAAAAATGTAAGAATTCTTTAAAAACATCTTTAAGTGATCTCTAATTTTTTAAACTAAGGGACGTATGATTGGATTCAATACTGATTGGTTGGGCTGTCCTCAAGACCTTTGTCTCAATGGAAGAATAGATGGCTTTTACAAAGATAGTGGATTTGGGAACACATATACTAAAATCTTAAGGGGAAGACATGTCTTTGAAATAAACCCAAATAACTATTCATTGAAATCAATAGAACCTAAACTTTTCGATAGAGTTTTAGATTCAAACCGATTGAGTGACTCAACTCCTAAGGGATATATCGACGCAATGGTACAAATTAGAGCCGAAGAATCAGATTATATAATAAAAGTAATCTTAATATCGAAACAAATTATCTATAATTAATTGCAATTAATCCAAAGGGCGACACATTCTGGTATTCAACCAAAAGAAGAAAATTTTTGGAAGGAATTCCACTCAAAGAAAGATTTGGAGAGTCGTTCCCATCTGATATCGATTCGATTATAGTTTTGGGGGATAACCTCTATGTGTTCAAAGAGGACAAGTACTGGTGGGGCACCTTCTGTAGCAAATGTGATCGAATCAAAGGAAAATTCGTACCATTGAATGAATTAATTGGTCCAAATCCGGTGTCAAATTTGCACAAAAGTTTTCCCAAAAGAGTCAATGAAATAATAGTGAGTGAAGGAAAGGCTATTCACATATTTTCCGATTGGGAGCTCTTTGATTTTGGACAGTATACGGAGGGAAACACTCTTGAAGTAAATTATTTGCCATATTTTGTTGAATTCTGATTACATTTGGCATAAATTATCTCAAATTCTGTTGAATTACAGAAACATTTAGAAAAAGCGAAGGAATCGAAAGTCACTGTTTTCAAGAGGTTTGGTTGTTCTGAAGAGGGGTATAAAAGGAAAGGCTTCGAAGGTATGGATGACTTCTTGGATAAAATGAAGACCTTCAACAATTTTGCCCTCGAAGAAGAGCTGTCAAGTATAAGTATGGCTAATATTCTTTAAAAAAAAATGTTTAAAATCATATTTTGATTGCAGATCCGCCAGATTTGAAGACTTATTACATAGTTTTCGGTGTAATTGTTGTCGGAATGATTGCGATTACAATAATTGTTTGCTTTGTTTTACACAAAAAGAAGATCCAAATCAATGAAAGGCAAAAACAATTGGACAGAATTGAAGCTCTAGTCAGACCCAACAAGAGTATCAAAGTTGACAAACCATTGACCAGTCCTGAGAAGAATGCTTTACTCAGATCTAAAGACAAAAAAGAATCGGTTCTCTCATTACTCGACAAAACCAAATAAATAGTTATAATTTGTTTATAAAATGATTTCTTTGATTTAATTCTAAAAACAAATAAAAATATACTATTCTTTCGCCAAAATCAACTTTTTTCAAAATAATCAAGATTTTGATACATTTAAAAACTAAACCAGATGTTTGACACATGAATTCTGTGCAATTAATGAAAAATTGTTTATCAATTTATTAGACAATTATTTCAAATATGTCTTTACTTTGAATAAGTTTCTGTGAATTTAAATTATGTTTAAACCAATAGTTATCTCATTATTCATATTTATTGGACATTCATATGAAAGAGAAGTCAATTCCATTCTTCTATCAAAAGCTAATAATAATTTTGGTCTAAAATTTCTTCAACTTCTTAACGACGATAACAAAAACGTATTCTTCTCTCCGTTCAGTATTTCTACCGCTTTTGGAATACTATATTCCGGCGCCAATGGAAAGACCGCTGAAGAACTTAGAGAAGGTCTCGGATACAATTCAGCAGAACTTAGTGACAAACAAATGTGTGAACAGTTTTCTCAAGTACTCGAAGGAATGACTGATAAAATTGAGACCAAAACCAAAAATTATGGACTAATTCTTGCGAACAGAATAATAGCTCAAAAGGATTCTGAAATTATGGAGAATTTCAAACATATTATTCAGAAGTACTTCAGATCAGACATAGAAGTAATGGATTTCAGTAATAATCCGATGGCTATAACCAAGAATATAAACGATTGGATCTCAAAACATACAAAACATAAAATCAAAGACATTTTGAAGAAACCTTTGGATCCAATGACTCGAATGGTTATATTGAATGCCATTTACTTTAAAGGAGTCTTTCACAGGAAGTTTGATAAGCAATTGACTCGTGAAGAAGTGTTCTTCAATGGCGGAGAGACAGAGACATTGAAACAAATGATGAGAAGAACCGGAAAATTCAATTACACAGAAATTGATGAAATCGATTCACAACTACTGGAGATTCCCTATTCTGGAGATGAAATCAGTTTATACATTGTTTTACCGAAAGAAAGACAAGGATTGAGAAAATTTAGACAATATTTAGAAGACTTTTCTATTATAGAGAACGTTGAGGAGAGTATTAACAATCTTTACGAACAGGAACTACATGTAGTGATTCCTAAATTCAAAATCGAGACCACATATGCTCTCAACAAAGAGTTACCCGAATTGGGAATCAAAACCGTTTTCACAAAAAGAGCTGATTTGTCACCAATTAATGGACGCAAGAATTTATACGTTTCAGAGGCCATACATAAGGCTTACGTTGAGGTCAACGAAGAGGGCACAGAAGCGGCCGCCGCCTCAGCCATCAGAATTCAAGCGAAGAGTATGCCTCTGAGAACACCCCAATTCAGGGCCGACCACCCCTTCCTATTCCTCATTAGAAACAATAAAAACGGATTAATCCTATTCTTCGGTCTTTTAAATAAACTTTGATTTAAAAATTGGATCAAAAGAGAGACAAAAAGAACTCATTTTTCAATTTTTATTTCAAAATTTTCGACAAAAGAAATCACATAAGAATCGAATCCAATGTTTATTCTGAATACCAAACAATTAGTGGTAAAAGTCTTTACATATTATTTTCGATTTAAATAAAATTCTGATCGATTTTAAGAGGCCTTAGAGCTGGTGGGGACCACCTGCCAGACACGGATCAAATTGTCGGTATAGCCGGCGAAGAGTGTGGCGCCGTCTGAACTCCAGGCGAGTGATATACACTGAGGGGCTTTGCTCTTAGATGTCGTCGAAATCACTTCTGGCTTGAGCTCATCCACCAAATTCTTGCCCTCGAGATCCCAGATCTTGATGGCGGGTCCAGTGGCCACACAAAGCCAGTAGCGGTTCGGGGAGAAGCACAGGGCGTTGATTATGTCGTTGTGGTCTAAAGTGTACAGATGTTTGCCTTCATTCAAATCCCAGAGCATTGCTTTGAAGTCTTTTCCACCCGAAGCGCACAGAGACCCGTCCGGAGAGACGGTAACTGTGTTTAGATAACCGCTGTGTCCGATGTGGTTAGTCTTCAGACGACAATTAGTCAAATTCCAGACCTGTTTAACAAAATAATGATTAGTTTGGAATCAATTGTTAAAAGAGATCTCAAAGTATTGGAAGTGTTATCATAAATGCAGGACAACTCGTCTTCAAAAGAGGTCAGATATCGGTGTCTTAAGTCTAATCATTTTGTGACAAAACAAACAAAAGGTGAGAATTAGGGCATACCTTCACGTGTCGGTCCCATCCGGCGCTCACTATAATTGGGTTTGAGTTCGACGGCGAGAATCGCACACAACTGACCCAATCTGTGTGTCCCTCCTCTTGGATGGTGTACTTGCATTGCGCTAAAGTGTTCCACAGTTTGATAGTGCGGTCCCGACTTCCGGACACAATCTGTCGGTTGTCTGCACTGAAAGCGACCGAAAGCACGTCTTTCGTGTGGTCTTCGAAACGACGGGTGGTTTTGCCGACCGACAGATCCCAGAGTCGGAGTGTCTTATCCCAGGAACCGCTCAGAGCGTACTGACCGTCCATTGAGAGGACAACATCGGTAATGAAGTGTCCGTGACCTCGGAGTCGCTTCTGGGGAATACCATAGTTGGACTCTTCGCGCAATAACTTCCAGACAATCAAAGTCTTATCTCTTGAGGACGAGAGGATAGTATCCGGAAAGCGATTGTTAGTCGCGATCTGTGTCACCCATGAGTTGTGTCCGATCAGAGTTCCCTTCAGCAGAAGTTCCTCATTGGACGAACTGGGAAGTGCTGACGCCATTATTCCTCTACAAATGTATCACTACTGGTCTTTAACAGTAGTTTCGGTGATAATTAAAGTGTTTTAAAACACGTTTGGATGCGATGGCAGTAATGGCCAAAACGGAAAAGGATTTTATCAAAGTCTGTAAAACACGTGATTCACTACAGATTCACACAAAAGACGTCTTCGTTTGATTGCAGATTAAATTCAAGACAAAATGCAATTAAATCATAAACTGAATCAATTTAATTACAATTTAACCATCATTCAAATTATTGAAAAATGTCTTAAATCTTTTTATTATCTCGTTTTGATTTCATTTGATTTATATCTCTTATTTGATGGCACTATCTTTAGACTTGTAATGAAGACGTCTTTTTTGTGACAACTCTTTTGAATCAACTTTCGCTCCCATTCACTGACTTTTGATCTTTTGATTGAATGAAAACAAATAATTAATAAACAATTTATTGATTAAATTAAGACTTATTTGGATTCAATTTATTTAATAATGCGTTCGTCTCGCGATAGTAGTGGTAATGACTTCCGGGACAGTCGACACCGAGACTTCCGTCGCGAAGATCGCGATCGCCGGCCTTCCTCTGCCTCTTCGGTGTCATCGTCTTCTTCTCCAGCAATTAAAAGGGTTAAGACATCGAATTCAAAAGATTCTCAGAGCTCGACATCGAGTTCTAAAAGTCAATCAAAGTCTTCCTCAAATGACCCAAAGTATGATTGCTTGAAGATATCAATGGAAGCCATGAAAGCCGAAGAGGATGAGGCCATTAAGACAACAGCGGATCACGACCTCAAAGAGTTTCGCCTGAAATGCAATTCTATTCGAGACATCTGTAATCAGGTCCTCGAAGCCAAGAATAACAATGACTCGGATCTAATCGATTCGCTTCGAGTTAAGGGATCTCTTATTTACTTATCGCTGAAGACATTGAATCGATTCGATAAATATCGTTGTCGTGAAGCGAAGGAAAGGCTTCAAACGGCTAAACAGAAAGTCGATTGTTTTCATCTTCAGCTCCAGAATCTGTTATACGAAGTAATGCATTTGCAGAAGGAGTCAAAGACATGCCTTTCCTTCAGATCCAAAGATGAATCCATCGATTTGGTGCCTCTGCAAGAGTTTCAGTCTGAAGCAGATGAAGATCTCACTGAAAAGGCAACAGACAATCATTCAACACATTTGGCACGACTTGAATGGGAATTAAGACAAAGACAACAATTAGAAGAGAAACTGAAGAGCGCTGAAGAAATAAAGACCTCCTGTGAGGAGGAAATTGTCTCAAAACGAGAGACTTTAGAAAAACTTCAGCCAATGTTGAAATCGATAGTAGAGGCGACACAACCTCTTTATTCTGAGCTCAATCTTCCTCTTCAGGCGAATGATGCGACACATTCTATGGCTCAATACCTGTCGCGACCTCTTTATGTCCTTTACGTCCAATTGATATCTTACAGACACGCGAATAGATCCAACTTTTCTGTCAAAATCAATGGTACTCTCGAAGAGCTGAAGACATTCGAATTGAATACCAAAGGAGAAGAAGAGGAGGAAGAGAATGAAGAACAGGAGGACGAAGAGGTGCGCAGTTCTAAGAAGAAGAAGTCTCGTCACCGAAAGTCTGTCTCTCACTCACATAAGACATCATTTCTTAACAAATTAATTGTTTGCCATCCATTGACTGTTGAGATCAACTTCGCGTCCAAAGAGTCGACACTTAAATTGGTTTTCAGTTATTACTTAAAACTGGAAATCGTTTCCATTAAAGTAAGTGTCGAACAGAACTCCTCTCTGAGTCACTACGAAGTCGTCAACCAATCAGTTTTGACTCATCTATTGTCTAACGAAGACGACGGCCTCCGATCACCGAATCCGGCCAATGATCACACTCTCAAGACTTATGGCATTAAAGACTTCAAATCACTTTCGCCTCAAATTGGATTCGCTTATGATTGGTGTCAACGGCTTTCGGGTCTGGACTTCATCACGAATTTCGCAAAAAATACATCAAATTCTTTGTCAATCAATTCTATGGATCAGACCATCAAAGCTATTGTCAAAAGATTTGAATCAAGACTTGCGCTTCAGAAACAACTGTCCAATTTGGATGAGAACGCCATTGATTTGCCGCCAGCACTGGCAGCTCAGACCTGTCCTCAAGTCTTGTGTCAGATCAAAGAGTTTAAGGAATTACATACCGAAGAGTTCCTACATATGAGTCGATTGAGTGATGAAATACTTTTGGAAACGTTAGACGTCGACAACAGTTTCATTTATACCACAACTCTTGAACGGGGATCAGCTTCGCTGTCGGCCCTCATTATTATCCCATTAGATTATCCGAAAAACCCGCCATTCTTTCACTTATCGATAGGCAGTCCAACTGATCGCAAGACTAAGAGCTGCGACTCATCCCTAAGAGAATTGGAACAACTATTGAACTGTTGGTGTCCCGCAAACTGTCCTCAAAAGTCGATGTCTTCCCTGTTGTCGTTCCAAATGCATAGATTGCAGTTAGGATTCGATGTATATCTTGAGGCAAATCAGTTGACAATCGGTGGAACTGAAGGACCAAAAGAGTTCGCACAGAAGAGGATTATGTCCCGAGTGATGACTGGAAGGGATCACTGCATACCCTATTATTATGACTCCAAACACAACATATTCACCGCTTAATCGAAACAAATCTTTGGATTTATGTCTTATTTTTGTTTTTATTTCTTATAAAAAGCGAATCATTTGAAAGATATTTAAATTTTAGTTATATTTCAATAAAAAAAATGGTTTTTTAAAATCAAAGAAATGTTTATTAATTTCTATTAAATGTTAAATCAATTGAATTGAATACAAATCTATGAAAAAACTCAATTAAATGAGTAATTAATCAAATATTTAGTAAATTATATAAAAATGAGTAAAAGTTCTGCAATTTTGTCGAATTCTGGAAACAAATTGTTATGAATTAAGTCGAAGAACTGAGACCAGAGACCACAATCCACGAACAGATGACAGTCGGCACAAATATAATTAAACTAATGCCTTTATCCAAAAGGGGTTTTTTCCGAACCCGAAATCCAAGAGTAACCAAAATAGCTATTCCCAGATAGACGCTGGCGATGATCGCGAAGACTAACATTGAGCGATAGGTCTTTTGCAAACCGGCGTAAACAGCGAATGCACCCAAACTTATGTTTACGATTGAGACTATTGCCAGAGTAATGCCACGGGTTTTCACGGCCTGACGATCTCTCTTAGGAGCTCCACCTGCACCTGCAGTCATACGGATTCCCCCTAATAACGTGTAAACACCGAATGCAATGATAATGACACCGGCGATTTCAATCCACCATCGACTGCATTTGAAAAGATTGCTCTCTTGACTAACCATCGCTGACAGTGTTCTTAAAATAACTTATATTTCTATTTGAAGACAATTCTCAAGAAAATGACCACAAATTCAAAGCTTTTGTGAATCGAACTAAAAATGTTTAAAAATCGATAAAAATGAATGAATTTTATAACAAAATGAATTCAAGGAATCGCGAGCTCTAATCATGTGTTAACTAAATTGTGAAATGTTTTCCACAATCAGTGGATCTATTGAGTGATAAAAACTGAAAAAACATTTGTCATTATTTTATTTATTCATTATTTGGTCGATATTTGAAAAATATTTAATAAAATTACATAATTCTTCAGATTTTTGTCTTATTTTTGTTTCATTATAAAAATCAAGTCATTTGAAACATATATTTTAGTTATATTTCGATAAATAAAAGGTATTTTTTTGATAAATTTTTAAAATATCTTTTTATTGATCTCTATATAGATTTACTTAAATCCTACGCCCAGTCCTGCTTAAGTCCTTTAAACAGAACAATAGGTAATATTAGAGCCATTTCTACGGCTTTACTCATTGATCCGAAAGAAATTTCGTTCAAATTATGGACAAAAAGTGATTCAATTAATGAGAAAATGTATAATCAAATGAAATAATGGATATAAAGACGCGAAATAAGAAGCAATCAAATGATGCAAACAATTCAGTAAAAGTATAAATGGAAAGCAAAACAGGAATTCCTATAACATTAAGTGAATTATTTATGTAATAGAGTCGGAGATAAGTAAACAGAACTTAAATAATTAGAGTCGGAATTCCAGTGAGAGTTAGGGATAGTATAGAAAAATGGATTAACATTTGTTGTGAACATTGGATTAAATGTATTGACATTTGAAGACGCGTTTTGGCTGCTCTCAGGCGATGACAAACAGCAAGAATTAGAGCTTTTGTCCTCTAATTCTGGTGCTGGTGATAGCTTTGGTGATGTTGGTTGATATGGTTGTTGTAGGCTGTGCTGCTGTTCCAATAGAGTCAGTATATTCGTGGCGGCAATACTCTCGGCATTTGCTGCTATCCTTTCCTTTTCTTTTGACTGTTCTTTCTTATGCTTTGTCCGTCGGTTTTGATACCAGATCTTAATCTTATATTAAAATTGATTCAAACAATTAATTTCTATTATAATTATTAAGCAATTAAATCATCACAATTTATGTCTATCCCTTCGACTTCCCTCCCCTTCCCCGAGAAACCAATAATAAAGCTGTGATGAGATCTGTGTTTCGGCTTATCATTGAATTTAAGAGAAAGACCTGAATATAATTGACTCAAAAAAACTGAATAGAAATATAAGAAAATATTTTTGGTTGAGATAACGATCGCTCGTTTTGCGGCACTGGCTTTGAAAGACTCTTTTTATGAACACAATTAGCAATCAGACTGTTTTGGTCTTACATTTATAGATCTAATTAAAAATTCTGCTGTCAATCAAGCCGTCGGACGTGAGTCAACATACCTGTGCTTCTGAGAGCTGAAGTTGTTTAGAAAGAAATTTCCGCTCCTTTCCCACCAAATATTGATTTTTGGCGAATGCTATCTCCAATTCCTTCAATTGTTTGATTGTGAAATTTGTACGTGATCGTTTAGGTCTCTCCAAATCCAAATTCTTTGGGAAATACATCTCTTTTGTATTTCCCTTCAGGTCTTAAAAAGGTTTCAAATAATTAATGAAGTGCTGAACCATTTCATTAGTCTTTCTTCCAATTTGTGAATCAGTTTTCAATTAAAAGTTTTGTTATTTCATTCAATGAAATATTAACGCAATTCCGCACAAATTATATAACAATTTCCAAGAATTAAAAAGTTTATTAAAAAAAACCTGATTAAAAAGTTTCCCAAAAACTGTTGTTTCAATTTTATTAAAAATATTTTTCCTTGAATTTTACCTTCAATAAGATTAAGGTTAAATTCTAAAAATAGCGATTCACTCATTTAAAACAGTTTAAGTTTGAAACAAATCATTATTTAAACAATAAGTAGAGAAATGAGTTTTTGTATTCAAGATTCGTGAAGAAGGAGTTCAAAATAAGCAGAAAGATTTTGCACAGAATAAGGGTATGACTTACCGGTGAATTTTAAGACTTGACAATAAGTTGTTACAAATTGATGACCAGAGTTGGTATCACTGGTATTATCCTCCGTTCGATCCATAACTGGAGTGACTGTCGATTGGCTTTAGTTCGCAATCGACTCAACGCTTGACTGCATTTCTTATCGTTGTTTGCGATCAGTATATGAAGTGTGCGAAGACTTACCTCAAGTTGTCAACAGTTTTTTGAATATTACTTTCTTATTAACTGACAAAAAGACGTCGAGCGAGGAACGGGAGGGATGGCTCCGAGGGATGATACCATTCGACAAAAAGGGAAACAAAGCACAGCATAAAAGCGCTGACAAGTTCTCAAAAGTGGTTCGTCGTCTCATTCTTTTGCTTTCCATCACTTGAATTGAATTTTTATTGTAATTTAAAGAGAGCTCAAAGAGAGGCCACAAAAAAGTTTTTCCAAAGAAAGAGAGGAATTCCTAACATTTCTGTAAGAAAATACTCTTTGAAAAATTGATTATTTATATCAAAATCATTGTCACACCAGGAGTCCTGACATAAAATCTCTCTCTCTCTCTCTCTCTCCTCTCTCTCTCTCTCTCTCTCTCTCTCTCTCTCTC
>JAQIXD010001355.1:0-15600 GCA_034699985.1 Minunthozetes semirufus
TAAATCCAATTAAATTAACAAAATCTATTGAAATAACAGACAAAATGGCGGATTTTCCGCCATTTTGTCCGCCATTGTTGACTTTTCGTTGGGGGTAGGTCAATTTTGGCCGATTTTTGCTCAATTTTTTCCCAAATCTCAGGGGGGGATTTTAGGCTAATCCCCCTTGGCTATGCCTGATTAACAGTGAATTTGATATTCAATTCATTTAAATTACTTTTAAAATAATTTTTCACAAAATTCAGTAATTTATACAAAAGTCATATCCAAGAAAACAATGATAGTTGTGATTTCCTTTTGTTATTTGATGGGTCGGTTTATAATAAAATTAAAAATTTTGGTTTAAGAATGTTTTGCTCTCAAAGAAGTTATTTATTGCTATTCAACTCACGCAAGGATTGGAAACTATAGTCAATACATAACTGATTACCATTTGTGTGGACTCTCGAGGAATATCATTCAAATGAATGACAAATGCTTTCAATATCACCAGAAATGGTTTTCTCCCATAATAGGAGGTAGGGGTGCGTTGGAAGGAGAGGCGCCATGGGTTGCTCTCATTGAAACAAAAATCAAATATCCATGGTGGAAAGTCTTGAAATTTGAGTAGTTAATTGAAACTGGTTAATTTAATAAGACTAAATTTTCATTTCCTCTTAATTCAAGAGTCACTCGTACCTGCACAGGGTCATTGATCAGCCAAGAATGGATTCTCACAGCTGCCCATTGTCTCACAGAGTAAAATATGATCTTGCACATTTATCTATTAAATACATTTGATTTAAATTGAAATTTCAAAATATTCAGTGAAGAAGACGCCACTATTACTAACCGGATCTACTTCGGCACAAATTACAAGAAGGGAAAGTCTTATTCTATTTCGAGTGATCCTGTATTAAATCCTTTACACGATGGTCCAGATTATGATGTTGGCCTTCTTAAATTGGACAACCCTGTTCAATTTGATAATAATGGAGAGTATTACCTGATAAATATGATTTGTTTACCGCCCAAACATATCAGGTTAAGTCGAAAAAGATAGGAATACTTGTTCGTAAGCGGATGGGGTATTGGACATGATTATCACCTGAAAATCGGGACTCGTGTCACAGCATCGCGTTTGTCAGATGAAGCCTCGCTTTGGGATCGGAAAATATTGGTAGATGGAAATGAGGCCCTAACTTGCCAGGTTAATTTTTAGATAATTTAATCCATCAGATAAATGGTTAAAAATCAATTTTCAAATAAAGGGTGATTCTGGTGCTCCAAAATGGCAATATTTTAATGGAAGGCCCATTCAAATAGGACTACTTGGTGGAGGTGTGGGTGAAGGATGTTCAGCTTTGGATATCAGCACATATTTGCCATCAATTATCGATTGGATTATAGAAACGATCAAAAAATAAAAACAATTAAATCTAAACATTTATTGAATGTAATCATAATATTTAAATCAATTAAAAGTTTTTGATTAATAAAGAGTGATATTTTGTGGTAATGAAGACATACCATAAGAATTTGATATAAATCTATTACATTGAAATCGATATTAATTAAAGACTATTAACAGTGAATATGATATTCAATTCTTTCAATAATTTTAAATTGAATTTTGTTTACCAATAATTTTGAGCAGAAATATACGACTATTTTAATAGGTTTTGCGGAACATCACAACATCAGAATGATCTTTCTCTTTCTCTTAAGTCATTTGATGGGTCAGTTTTATTTAGTTTTAATTTCAATTCTTTAAAAAAGATTTCTTTAAAAGCAATTATGAATTGCTATACAAGTCATGCGAGGATTGGAAACTATAGTCAATACATAACTGATTATAATTTATGCGGACTCTCGAGGAATATAATTCAAATGAATGACAAATGCTTTCAATATCACCAGAATATGTTCCAACCGTTGGTTAACGTGAGGAATGCTTTGGATGGAGAGGCGCCATGGGTTGTGGGCATCAAGATATCATTTTTTTACCCATGGTGGAAAATATGGAGAGAAAAGTAAACATCCAATGATTAAAACCATGAATAAAACCTAATATTTTTCGGATTCCATTAAATTAAGTTACAATTTGGAATGCACAGGATCACTTATCAGCCCTCAATGGATACTTAGCGCTGGACACTGTTTCGAAGAGTAAGATTGAATGAAATGTATCAAGATCACTTTTCTTATTCCCCATTAATTATTAATTAAATCAAAAACCAAGTTATTTCAGCGATGCTGAAAGTGATGCTGAAAAAGGAATCACGGTATGGTTCGGGACAAGATATCTCCAAGAGCCAAATTACTATCCCTCTAAACGACCAATTATGCATCCAATGTATAATAATGATAGCATACAATATGACGCATCTCTAATTAAATTGAATGACCCTCTTCAAATTGAAAATAATGGAGAATACTACCCAATAAACATGATTTGTTTGCCTCCAAATAATATCAGGATAGTTGTTGAGAAAAAGGAACTTCTATTTGTAAGCGGATGGGGGTTTGGCCACGATAATGGTCTGAAAATTGCTAGCAGGATCACCTTCCGAGTTGACAAGAACAATTTTTACGAACACAGTATAAGATTAGATGAAAATGAAAGATTATGTCACGTAATTTCAGAGTTATCATTTTAGTTTTGCCATTTAACCAACTTTATAATCTATTAGGGCGATTCTGGAGCGCCTGCCTGGCAATTGCTCGATGGAAGGGCTGTTCAAATTGGAGTACATGTCAGAGGTTATGGCGGAAATAAGACCTGTTCTCCATTTACTGCTAATATTTATTTGCCGGCAATTATTGATTGGATTATAGAAACGATCAAAAATTAAAATCAATTAATTCTATGCATTAATTAAGACATTTCTATATTTGTAATGAGTTTTATTCAAACAAAATGTTTAAAACAATTTTAACTTTTGTTTTACATAAAAGAGTTTAGTTTCAGAAGAAAACAGTCATATATTGTGGTAACGAAGACATCCCACAAGAATTTGAGACCAATTAAACTATAAAACAATTACTTTGAAATCGATATTAAAACTATTTTAAGTGAATTTGATATTCAATTGATTTCAATAATTTTCACTTAAAAATTGAATTTCAAACTTTTGTCACAAAATAGAGGATCAAGTTTTTCAGAAGAAGACAATGATTGTTGTGATTCTCTTAACTCATTTGATGGGTCAGTTTTATAATTGATTTAATTTCAATTCTTTAAAAAAGATTTCTTTAAAAGGAATTATGAATTGCTATACAAGTCATGCGAGGATTGGAAACTATAGTCAATACATAACTGATTATCATTTATGTGGTCTCTCGAGGAATGTCCTTCAAATGACAGACAAATGCTTTCAATATCACCAGAAAATCATTGGACCAATAACAGAAGGCAGGGATGTCTTGGAAGGGGAGGCGCCGTGGGTTGTTTATGTTGAAACAAATATCGACTATCCATGGTGGAAATTATGGAAAATTGAGTAAATAATCGAAATATGAAATTTTACGAAAACTTAATTCTGATTCTTCTTTGAACAAGCTATTCTTCTTCTTGCACAGGGTCATTGATCAGCAATCAGTGGGTTCTCACGGCTGCCCACTGTATCGTATAGTAAAAACAACACCTGTGCAATTACCTATATACTTTTATTCCGATTTTAAAAGCTAATTTCCAAAATTATTTAGTGAGGAAGGTGCCCATACTACTTTCATGGTTTGGTTCGGCACAGAATATAAGATGGGAAATATTTATCGTGTTTCCAATGATCCTGTCATATATCCAAACTACAGCGGTAAACCCAATCATGACTTTGATGCTGCCCTTCTTCAAATTGATGACCCTGTTCAAATTGAGAATAATGGCGAGTATTACCCCATAAATATGATTTGTTTGCCGCCTAATAATATTAGAATGAGAAGGATAAGGAATGAATACTTGCTAACTAGTGGGTGGGGCATAGGCCACAATTATCATCTGCCAATCGGTGGTCGTCTTGCAATTGGAAATAAGTCAACTAATATGGGACTTTACCACAACCTTTTGGACAGAAATGCATCCCGAATTTGCAAGGTGAAACGTTTTTCATCTAACATATTGTCTAATCTATTGAACTAAAATTTTTATAATCAAAATCAAAGGGTGATTCTGGTGCTCCGATGTGGCAGTATTTTAGTGGAAGAGCCGTACAATTAGGTATTCATTCTAAAGGAACCAGAGATTGCAGTTTTACCGGTTTGAGTACTTATTTGCCATCAATTGTCGATTGGATTATAGAAACCATCAAAAATTAACATCAATTCTATGCATTAATTAAGACATTATTTGTAATGAATTTTATTCAAACAAAATGTTTAAAACAATTTTAAGTTTTGTTTTACACAAAAGAGTTTATTTTCAGAGAAATTGTCATATATTGTGGTACCGAAGACATACCACAAGAATTTGATAACAAATTAAACTATGAAATAATAACATTAGAAAAACAGTATATATTTTATGTCAAAATTCAATGCAATTAACAAAACATTGAATTATTTAACAGAGAATACAATCAATAAAATCCCTTAAATAGAAAATTATATACAAATTATAGTTATATTTGTTTTGATAATCAATTTATTGTTTCTGTTCACTGGTTTTTGGTTTCTGTTCAGGTGTTTCTGGTTTCGGTTCTGTGAATTGCTTTTTCAGATATCTGTCCATTTCGGAGATCTTTCCCTTCAGCTGTCGGAGCATTTGTCTCTGGAATTCGGTCTCTTCGCTCAGGGCTTGAATCCGTTCCCATTGAAGGGAAGCCATGTGTTCGCCGGTAATCTTATTCTGGAGTTCATCAAAGGTTTCAGAGGCCAAGAGTTTGAAATAATTATACTCATCGTCTGCGAGGTGTCTGGTATTCGGCTGAGACTTCGAGTATAGTATAAAAAGTTTAAAATCTCTTATTTTCTGCCAAAAAGTGAATCAAATTTTGAAAATAAAGTCAAATATAAATCCAATTAATAATAGACTCACAAAACGGGGTTTTTTTATACTCTCTTTAAACAAATTATAGACCCATTTGTAAGACAAGAACATATAATACAGAATATTGAGGGGCGGAGGCATTGGTCCCCGACTGGCGAAGTCCAGCACAAGTCCGTAGCGCTGGAACTTCCAAATGGCGTCCGTATCAGCGGTCAGAGCGGTGGCACTCGAGGCGA
The DNA here is from genome assembly GCA_034699985.1 of Minunthozetes semirufus. Classification (NCBI taxonomy): domain Eukaryota; kingdom Metazoa; phylum Arthropoda; class Arachnida; order Sarcoptiformes; family Punctoribatidae; genus Minunthozetes; species Minunthozetes semirufus. Next base: position 5,200 of record JAQIXD010001355.1, read on the forward strand.
ACAAAGCAAACAAAAGAGTCAGAAGAATGAGCTTCAGAAGAATGAAGTAACCGATCATAAAAATGTATGGCCAGAACCCAGGGTTACGGCACTGTTCATCCGCGTAAACACTGGCCGAACACATAGAGCCCACTCCCGTAGTATTGATGGTATGCTTATTATCGCTACAATTCTGATCCTCTGAAGAAAACCAATAATTTTAGACAACTATTATTCAAAACAAAGGAATACCTAATAACTCGTCGGCCGGCGTCAGAAACAGCGAGAAGAAGGCCCGATGGAAGGTCCTCCGGAAGAGCTCATAATTAAGCGGTAAATCTGGATAAAGGATGGCCTGAATTATGACACCAAAGCTGATCATTACTAGAATCGACAGTCGAATGAAGTTCAAGAAGTCGACCAAAAGCATAATCTTCAGCCGATAGAGGAGTGGCCCCAAAGTGGCAGAAATGGGCAAAAACTTCGATAACAAGACATAGAAGGCGTGCATTAAAGCCAAAGACATGAGAACTTTCTCCTGATATGCGCTCAGAAGAGAAGAGGTGAGGAATAATCGGCTCAAAGAGAATATCGATATGAATATGATTTTGAAGATAATTTCCATCGAACGGAAGGTTATGGAAATGTTTGCGTTAATCCATAAGATGTATGTCTGAGATATGTCATCCAAGAGGAGGAGGAATGACCAGATGGCGACCACAGAGTCCAAGTAATAGTTACCACATCTGGGATACAACAGAGCGATACAGAAGATCGACAAATAGAACGTATAGAAGAACTGGAAGTTCCAGAACTTAGTGATGGGCGCCGTCCACACCTCATAGATAATTGTCCAAACGGACGGTTGATATATCACTGGCGCCTTCTTACTGGTCTTATCCACCTTTTCATTGTGGTCAGGAGAGGGTCCACTAATTAGATCTGGTTTTTTGTTTTCATCTTTTTTCTGTGATGTCTTCATAGCCTTATCAGAAGCTGATCCGTTCTGACCATTCTTTTTGTTGCTTTCAGGCACTGTTTTATCGCTTTTACTCTCTTTGGAAGACTTCCGGATCACTTCTTTGCTCTTTTTCTTGGGATAATCTTCGTCTTCGTCTTCATCAACGTCTTCTTCAGTTTCAGTCTTCGGATTATTAGTTATTTTGATCCACCAATAGCTCGGAAACACCAAATACGCAGACAATAGGATCCTCGCGAGTGTTGGCAAACGGAACCACTTTTGGCGCATATCTTTGACAGCAATATTACCATAAAATTTATTGGTTAACCACCTCTGACAGGACGGGTGGGAGAAGAACACACGAAACCGCCCGAAAGCGGCCAAATCGACGGCTGTCTTATAGTTCCAGTCTTGTGGCGCCTCATTCAACACGTTTTCACTTCTTAGGGCCGACTCTTTATAGCATTTGTCGACGACTGACAGCGAAAACGCTAAGAATTGTTTTGACTCTGATTTCAATTCTTCGCGAAGACTCTCATCGTTGACATACCAGGAGAGGCGGTCGTAAGACATGGCGATAATGAGCGCCAAATTGATTGGTCGTTCGGAGTGACGCCAAAGGATGCGAACCAAACGCTTTCTAAAGTGGAGTACACCCCAGAGGACAATAATCTCGTGAGCTTTACGTTCGGCCTCCCGTTCCGAGACAGTGAACTGTTCCATCACATAGAGGCTGAGCTCGTTCTCGTCGAAGAACGTCCCGTTACCGGTGAGAGCTTCCACTAACCAATTGAGCTCATTGTAGATAAATCGGGGGCCCTGTCTCTGTTCGGGGGAGCGGCCCAGTATTCCCTCCCAACAGACAGTTGAGAAGAATTCGTTGTTATGTATTTTCCTGAACATTCGGATCAGACGTTTAGGTGTTAGGAAACCCCTTATACGGAACTTCTGCGACAGAAAGAGGTCAACAAAATCGCATCGATTTTTGCGGATCAAAGACTCCTCGAAAAGTCTCTTCTCGTCGTTCAGCGCAAAAGCCGGGTCTTTAGTGAGTACTTCCCTTTTGGCCACATCTGGACAGTTCCAGTCGACGCACAAATTCAGGTCCTTTTTGATTGTATCGGTCTTTATCTGAGAGGGTGTCCCGAGTCCTGTCTTCGACGGAGTCACTGACTCCTGCGTCTTGAAGAGCGCCGACAATAGGATTTCGGTGAGATTTTCCAATTTGCAGGTATAGATGTCATACATATTAACCACTGTTAGATAGACCCCTCCTTCAGGTGGTCGACTCTTTCGCACAGACCTTAGAATATTGTCGCGAAACATATCGATGGGTTTTTCGTTGCTCTTATACTCCGGAAACAGAGTATGGATTCTATTCGTGAGCTCAGGTTTCAAATGAGTTTCGACAAAGTCTTCGTCCCATTCAGTGAGACCTCTGTCGCGAATTTCTAACTCAACGAACGCTAATAAGTCGGCCAAACCGCCCGACCCTTTGAGGACAACCACTGGTATTGCATTCTCGAGCTGTTGCAACACAAGTTCGGCACATCCAAAGCCGCCCTTAATTATGATCGAAACGACCGGTATTTCATTCGTTTCGATAGACCCGCGCTCTTCTCGTCCATCCAATGAAGGGTTGCTGTCTATAAATCAGCAAAAATTGAGATAATCCACAAAATGAAGGAACAGGTCTAACCTTCGTCCTGACTGAACGACAAAAATCGAGTTAATCTCTCGAGGAATTTGTTAAGACCAGTCTTGTCGGTCGTCTGATCCTTCACTAAGACATAATGCGACAGATTTTGGTTCAATTTGTACTTCTTTTCGGTATAAGTCATAGTTTCCGCCTGAATATCGACTTTAAGCTGAGATAAGCCGATGAAAGGACAGTCAGAATCGGTTTAAGACATCAAACAAGATAATGAAGACATACCTCATCACTGGCGGCGATCTCAGGCAAGTATTTGACGAATTCCTCGTCAGCGATACCAATGAAATTGAATTTTGAAAACGGGTTCTCTCTGTGAGTGATCCGCTTGTATTTGGCTTCGGCTATATAGTCAGAAACGGCGTTCCCTATGATAGTTGTCGCTCCCATATCGATGCCGTTCATTATTAACCACATATTCGTGTTTTCGGCCGCCTTTTGGACCAAAATTATTGTTTGAAAACGAAACACATTTGAAGGGAAGCCTTACTTTCATTAACCCCTTTTGAAAACTTTTGATTTGCTTAGCGTTAGTCCAGTTGTGGACAGACCCGACGTTTGACATAATCAGTACCACAATCCTCGGGCTCTTCAGTTTCCACTCCGCGTTAACCACTCTTTTGATCAAATCTCTAGTATTGATGTCGTGAACGCATCGGACTGTAGGCCTGGCCTGAAATCAGAGACAATGTTAGGGCTGAGCAAAGGCTTTGATGGCATCAAATCCATGTCCAGACCTGACGGATATGAGATTCGGTTTCTTTGAAACCAATTGAAGTGATCTGAAGTATCGCCGGATATTTGGAGAGAATCTCTTTGATCTCTTCCTTCTTCTTCGCGTCTTCGGCACTCTTTTCCTTTTTGGTGAGTCTTTCCTTCGCTTCCTCTTCGTTTTCTTCATCCATTCTGTCCTCCAATTATCAAAACAATAGGTATGTCTTCGGAACAGAACTAATAAAAACCCATTTTGTGTCAAAAATTCATAAATCAATTGAAAAGCCTTTCCTTCGATTCGACACAGAATTCACTGATTTGTTGATAATCTCGTGAAAACAGAATCACATGAAATGATGCATAAAATTACAGTTCAGAGGGCTTTCCCTTTTCATAGGACAGCCATATATCAGAATAAAGGCAAATACATTTTTGAAAGATCATTTTTATTGCTTAAAATTGTGAAGTATGAAATGTGATAGCTCATATTAATAAATGAATTCGTACAAAAACAACCATAAAATTGATTTAAAACATAAAACTTAACTTTAATTACAAATTAGAAGAAAAGGTGATTTAGTTCAGTGTTTTCGGGGATACTTTTTCCTTCGTCTCGATTTCTTTACTTTTCTCCCAGTATTCCTTTCATGCAATTAGATCAAGGTTATTTCCTGGATTATATGCGAGCAAATATTGGGGGACAGACCTGTGAGACATCGGCAAACTCTTTGGCAAATCTCTGATCACATGGTATTCGTATTCAGGCTTTTCTGTGAAGTAATTCTTTTGGAAGAAATAGTTATTCTCTTTATTATTGTCTTTTGGTTGATGTCGAGAACGGACGGACAAAAGCATCGGAGGGTTCTCGTAAGTGGTGTCCTGTGTTGTGGCAGCTGAAGACATAATATCTTCGTAAGTGTATGGGGCTATTGGTGCGTCCTTTTGCTTCATATTTGGCAGCGGATAAGTATTCTGTTCACTAAATAAGCAAATATAGTCTTATTATGTCTCAAAAGTATAAAAATAATGCATTATTTGACACAAATTTTATAAAAATATTTTAATACAAAACTATTTTTATATTTGATTCCCCAAAAGGGAGGGGTTTTTATGCCAATTCAGCCCAAAGATAGAGTCTATGAATTTCATTGCTCTAATTCTGGTCTAATCTTAAAGTATTTACAAAGATCAGTAACCAAGATAAGAAAAATTGGCATGCAAATTCATGTATCAGCTTTGCTACTTAAAACCCACCCAATCCAGGATATATTCTGTGCGATTGTATTGAAATCATGTCTTGATTTGTGTTTAATAAGAAAAGACTCTATTATTCTATTGTTTGATTAGAAGACAGAAGTCATTAAAGATCTCGTTTTAACACAAATGAATGGCTGCTATGAAATCACAATTAACCTGCAATTTATTGTTTATTGTGTTCTTGAAATTCAATACTAAATTAATTTCAAAATAGAAGCGTTAAATAAAGGATAAAATAAAGGTGCATGGTCAAAATTCAACTTACAGTTCATTTAGCGAAATGGGCGGCAATTTGTATGGTTTGTAGCGAACTATAGGCTTAAGCTTCGGATACTTCTCAAAGGGGTCTAAAGTTTTGAGTAGTTCCACATCCAGTGGTTTCATATCACTCGGAATATCAGGCACTGGTGCAGGCGGTCCAGCTTCTAATTGTGCGATGGCCTTCATGTTCATCTTCTCCTGTTCCTTCTTCAGCTTTTCCTTGAGGTCTTCTAAGAGTAGGAACACTTCTGCCACTGTGACAATCGGCTCGACAATATCGTTGGCCAAACCCATCAGCTGAAGGATAGGCTTATCCCTTATTTTCTGGATAAATTTACTTGGAAAATTCTTCATTTCGAACATTAATCTTAGTAGTTCCAATTTTGAGATCCCATCCTTACAGTTCACTGATGAAAAAGGTATCAAAATTTCCACAACAAATAGAAGAACAAAACAATTGAAAAGATAATGAAATGATTGCATTGTCCTCAGGAATGGTGTCGAAGAACTTTCACTGATGATTCACAATATCAAAGACGAGACTTATTTGTGCACATATTTTGCGAAAGACATGACTCCTGAGTTGAATCACTCATCAAATGATAACCAAAAATGTTTTACTTCAACTCAAAGCCCGAAAAAAGGATCAATGATTTCAACGAAACTTCAAAAAACTTATTTATAATTAATTCAAAGATTAATTCAAATCAATTAAAAGTCCATTGAAGGCATCATTTTTAGTACATTCCTTAAACAGGGTGAAAGAGTTTTCGTATAACACCTTAAATACTTGAAATTTGAATTTTAGTACTAATTATAAAAGTTTATTATCTTTTGATGCGAAAACTTAATTGAGTTTTAATAACTTGATTAAATACTTTGATGTATTTATCAATTATTTCACATTAATAATAATCAATTAAGCAGGATTAATTGAAGGAAAAAATTCCGGGTTCAGTCAAAACACTCAAATTCCACTTTAGCTTAAACTCAAAACATTATTATCAGAAACATTTGAATTTCGCTGAAAACCATTTCAAATGAAGTATAAAAATATGCGCTTTTCTTGTGATCCAATTTCAGCGACACTTCCAACCAAAATAATCGGACAACTTTTCAGATAGAAGTTAAACAAGAATAACACAATTCATGAAAATATTAAACAAATATTTCATTCAATAGATTATAAAAAAGCCATAAAATGTATAACAAAAACAAAAGCAAATATTTTTCACTTTTTTCTATTAAATCGATTTTCTTGCGGAAAGTTATCGAAAGGTTTGCTCGAAATCAGTCCAAAAAATAAGATAAGAGAATCACATTTAACTGTTCAGCTGATGAAAGCAAATGAAACTATCCTCGAGCACAGAGGAAAAGGCCTGGAAATGACAGCCACACACACAGTGGCTAAAAATAGGCATTTATTTTGTAATATACTGTGCCTGAGATACAGGAAAGTCATAGCCCAGGGCAGACTCAAAGGCCAGAACAAGTTGCCGGTGCTCTTATCTAAGACTACTTTTTCCACTCCTGTTCTCAGTTGATGTAAAAGTGGTGTAAAAGTTAGAGAAATCCTAAAATAGAAGAGTTGTTGAGTTGTTTTCCAGTTTTGTGTCACTCATTAAACCAAACAAAAGTCAACCAAAAGTTGGTTTAATTTTTGTTTTCTTCCACTGAATTAATGAATAAACGTTTGATTTGAAGTGATGTCAATTAATCACTTTTTCTGTATTCAGTGGTCAAAAGTGATTCTTTTTTTATCTTGCACAATTTATTTAAATCTGTTCCACAAACTCTGATTTCCGAGAGTTGACAGAGAAATGATTGAGTTGTTTATCAAACACTGGAAGAAAAGCACTTCAGAAATATCCATTCAAAATGGATGTCATAACTGGAACAACTTGAACATTGACAGCATTGATAACATGGTCAAACAAATTTAAATCAAAGCATTTGGAGCTCATAATTATTCATTACTTGCTTGAGTGAGAGAGACCGGGATTCTTCACATCCATTGATTTATTGCATTACATGCAGAGCATAACTTTGGGATAGGCATTTGCATTGTATAATTTGCACAGGTAGCTTTCATAAACAATGCGTATGCCTGATCATTGCTATGCTCTGCAGGTTATTTTATGCTGGAGTTGTTCTAGTTAACTTTTTCAATAGCACAGAATAAAATACTAATGGGATTCCACATTAAGAACAGTAAATTACAAAGATAGAAATACTTTACTTTTTTAATTATCAAGCAATATTTTTTCATAAATTCAAAGTTATTAGAATTGCAAATTATACCAAGCCCAAATTTCTAACACTTTGATTCACGAATATTTTGATACAAAACTTATTTATTTGAGAATTATTTATACGAATAAAAACAATATAGAAATATTGGTTTAAATAATTTATACCTTGCTCATTTGCATTTTGATCACATATTCACATGACGAGAGCAAAATACAATTATCTTAAAAAATCTAATCTTAATCAATTCATAACTTGAAAGTTCGTTTAACCTTTTTATTAATGAAAATTCAGTTGATTTTAGTGTTATTTATAGTCAACATGTGATCACAATTAATGAAGAGTTACTAATACTGTATTAACTGAAATGAATTCACTCCGATAGAAGTCTGAACTCAATTCCCAGACGAAATCACATATTTATAAGCCGTTCCTATTAACTCAAAGCCAATCAGTATATGAGCGACGGTTTTGTAATTGATTTTTGTGGGTTAAAAAAATGTCAAAATCCAAGATTCGTTTTGAACTTAAACTTTTGATAAACCGATTTAATCAAAGCCTAAAAAATGCCCAAAAATAACCACAAAATTTCCATTTCTATTGAATAGGGTCTGACATTTGGCACTGAGACTGACTGCTCTATTTGACGGTCTGTGCGCATCACTGATCGCACAGAATAGGTACCTGATAAAGACCTTTCTTCAAATGGCATCTCTTGTTATCGACCGATGAAAACAAGTATTTAACTCTTTCTTTGAGAAATTTCCAATTTTTTTGACCAATACTTTCAAAACTCCTATTCATGTGAGACAACCATAAATGGGTCGAAAGACGACATTCAATGAGTTTGGTTAGTTTTTCCGCTAAATTTAGAAACTGAGACTGAAATTGATCTTTCAATTACACACTTAATTAAATTCGTTTAATATAATCAATAATCCGTCAAAAGATGACTTAAAATCTGGGAATCATTGAACTCATCGGTTAAAAAAACAAACCCATTTTGACCGCACATTAGCACAGAATATTCGCTCAATTTTGTGAGACAACCCTCACAATTGAGACCACTGTTAACTCACAATTTTATTTAATCATTAATTAGATTATAATGAGATAAACAATTGAGATGTTTTAACTCGTTTATAATCAACACAATTATAACTTTGGGCTAAAAAGTAATTTTCTTTTCCCAAAATCCTAAATACAAGTCAAGAATACCTTTTCAATCCGTCTAATTTGACCCTAAATCATCGCCTAAAATTATCTAGATTCAATTAAAGCCCAGAGTTGTTTAAAATATATATTCATTTTTGAAGTTATTATGGATTTAAAGCAAATTAACTTATTTTGCGATAAAAATAAATAAAATAAATAATTAGATATCAATTGATTGAAAAACTATTCCACCGGTTGTTCGCAAGAATCAAATGTCAGATCAATTTACTGATAACTCCGGGGAAACTGTTTATAATAATAGATATTATGGAATAAAGAATAAAAATAAACAATAAAATAAAGACCAGGAGAACCGATCAAATATAAATTGAATAAAAGGTTTTATCTTATTTTTATAGATATTTTTTTGCTGAGACTTCGCAAAAAAATATTAATTATAACAATAATCGAGGAAAAGAGCATTTAATCCTATGAGTTGTTTGAACCAGTTATTGGTCTTAAAATAAGATCTGATTTTAATAAAACCGTTTTCTACTAAATCAGTGAAATTCGTTACACATTTCGACCCAATTCTTGGCAAAAGTGGCGTAAAAACTGGTCTTCAGTTCAGAAGAAAAAGCAATTGAATTGAAAATAACATCCTTTGAGTGCACTTCAGAAACAAATCCCGATTTAATCTTCAGATAAAACTTTTTAAATATAATTCAAATTCGCAATAATTGCTCGCTTATAATGAGTTTTGAATGACCAGGTGCTGCTATAAATATGGAAATCTTTATTTGTTTATCCCATTTATTTTTATTAATACAGTTTATTATTCATTTCATTTAAACATGATTAAATTGAATTTTTATTGTAATTCTTTTCAAACAATAAGTTAAGTAGGTCCAAAATTAATTTCAAATTGGCGAATGACAATAGAGGTCTCCCAAATTACTCCGGACCTATTATTAAATTTTTTTTAAGTCACACTTTCTTTATTAAACAACTTTTTTCAGTTTATATTCAGTTTTATAATCCAGTAATTGAGAGCACATTCCTCTTAAATATAGCCCAAACTTACGTCAAAATGGGATGACATGGGATTTTTCTTTAGAGATCGGCTTTTAATTTTTTTAATTACCTATCATTAGGCGCTACAACTTTGATCCAGTTCTATAACTCCCATTAAATTTTATTGGCGGCTATCTATTAATCAACACATGTAATCGGATTTACGATTTCACCTAGTTTATTTTCAAAAACTAATAATTATTGAAAACAAGAAGAAAAAGAATTAACATAATAACAAAATTATACCAATTAATAGCCAATTCATTGGCAAACATGGGATCAAATTTTGTTTTTATTTCAATAACGGGAGGGTTTGGTGTCATCCGAAAGAAAATTGACTTTTAATAAGTGTTTTTGAAACACGAGCTCTGGTTTAGTGAACTCTCAATTAATTATAAAAATTTAATTGAAATCAAATTTTCATAACTAATCGGTTAAATCAATTGACAGATAATATTCATGAATTTCCAGTAATTGGTCCTAAATTAGTGGTAAGAAAATTAATATTAGATAATCTTTGTCAATTAGATCGATTACCGATAAAAATAAGATTTTAGTAACACTATTCCAAAAATGAGAAATTTTTCATTGATTTTCCTCTCGCAACAGGAATAGTATCAAAAATATGAGCAAGGCTGTTTTAAGCTGTGCTTATCACTGTTTAATCAAAAGTTTTGATCACTACTGCTCCGGGAGGAACGCCAAACAAAAAGCATTACATTCCTGAGGTTATTGAAAACAAAAATAAAATCTTTAGCAATTAATCGGAGTCAATTCATAGCTAAATATCGAGTTCATTTATTTGTTTTAATACCAATTAAGCAAATTAGATGCCGTTCCCCACAAATAGCAATAAATTTATTTTGAAGTTTTTATTTGATTTTTAATTACAAATATTGGTTCAAATGATTGATAAAAATATATTAAAATATGAATCAAAATATGATTTAATTATTGAGAGGTAATAAGTGATCAATAAAAATGTAGACATTTTATTCTTCAGATATAAGGTATTTATGGTAAACAAAAGTCAAAACAA
>JAQIXD010001356.1:0-15595 GCA_034699985.1 Minunthozetes semirufus
CATTTCAGTGGTTCGCAACTTCAGAGTCATACTATATTTCCTTAAATGCATGTCACGTGACAAGTTGGCTGTCTATACCGTAAAGGATGTGGTCATTCTTTCCAATAGATTGAGCACAGATCTAATATTACAAGTTTGAGGCTTAAAATTGAAGTCTTGAAATCTGATATTAAGACAAATTCTGATGACACGATTTGCAGGATAATAGGCCATTATCTAACCATTATGAGGATAAATTGAATAAATAATAAGAGACCTCCAACAGGGTATTGATTTTATCGATCCATTTTCATCACAGATATTTAAAAATTTTAAACCAAACACATAAACCTTGTCTTTTGAACAGAAGTTTGTTTTTGTGATATTCAATGGATTTATCTTTTGTTTTATAATACAATTATTGTTAGAACATTCAAATTAAAAATTACTTCAGAAATTGGTTTTACCTCATCATAAAGTAACTTCAAAATATTTTTATCTTATCTGGGATAGATTAAACCATGAATACGAATTAAAAAAAATAAATCTTACTTTTTTTTAAATGTACTCGAGTTTAGCCAATGAGCCTCTTAGCAACTGATCACATAACTCAAGAATGATACAAGAATTGAGTCGATCGGTGACCAAAACACTTGTAAACAGCGATTATATGTGACTCTGAATATAATTCAATCGATTCAATAGTTGACCGAAGCGTCAAAACGTTTGATATCTCTCTGAAAATAATTCACAAAAAGTAATGTTTATATCAAATAACAGATGCGATCTTTCGCATCAATTCGACCACAATTTTATCTTTTCTCTGAGTATTACTTTTCATCTTTTATTCCAACAAATTTTGTTATTTTTCTCAATTTGATGAGAAATTCCGTTCTCTAAATGCAAGTTCAGTTTCTTCGAGAATATTTCTTTTCAATGCCTTTCGAAACTGTTTTCAGGTTTTATTATTATTATTATTTTTTCATTTATTTTCAACATTTATTCAAAACTATTTTTAAAAAAACGTAACTCGAAATCCATTTCTTAAACCGTGATAAATGTTACCTCTTTTCATTTTTTTTTCTGTCTGAAAATGTCACCAGAATCTATTTTGATCTTCTGAGCATTGAGCCATTGCTAATGAAATGTAGCAAGACCATTTGTCACCGCTTAACCATTTATCAAATTATTGGATCGAATTTGGACTTATTTTTTTCAATAATCAATTATTCGGTGGAATAACAAATACAATATCCGACACATTTGAGAAACTCTGGTATAAAGTTTTTCAATATCAGAAAAAGATGAGCATGGGGGATTTAGAGACTATCAAAAATAAATTTCAAGTGCAAAGTCATCCATGAAATAACACAAAAGAGTTATCTCGATAAATCGATTTTCTCTAAATTAAAATTGATTTTAGATTTTAGAGTTCTAGAATGATCATTGAGCGGTGTTAGAATGATCTCGTGTAAAATACAATCGAGACTTATATTATATGACTTCAAAGAATAAAAATAAAAACAAATTTCGATTTTTATAGAAATCTTTATAAAGTTTTGAATCAATAGTTTTGAAGAAAAATAAAAAGTTTTTTGATTTTAGTTTCTCTCAAATATTTCATTTAAAAAATTGTTATTACATTTGAATTTGAATTTTGAAAAATCAAAACACTTTATCATTTTAGATGAAAGATGTTCAGCACAACCATGTGGTTCGCTTCTTGGGGGCGTGTCTGGACGCACCAAACTGTTGTATTGTGACTGAGTACTGTCCAAAAGGTTCTCTGCAGGACATTCTCGAGAACGATGAGATCAAACTGGACTGGATGTTCAGATATTCGCTAATGCACGATATAATTAAGGGAATGGCATACCTGCACAGTTCGGAAATGCATTGTCACGGAAATCTTAAATCAAGCAATTGTGTGGTCGACAGCAGATTTGTCCTCAAAGTCACAGACTTTGGTCTTCACTCTCTTCGCAAGTGTGAGACCGACACAGAATCTTATGCTTTTTGGAGAAGTAATAATCATTTTCCCAAAGAATTACTTGAATTTCATTCTCAACTCACTTATGAAGGGGTAATATATAGGAGAAAAGGGGACACTGTTTCGAAGCACACCATTAGTTGGTTAATAGTTTGTCTGAATATCGAAGAAATAATATATAATAATATATCAAATAAATTGATTCAAAAGAAAGTTTTCCGTGAAATCGGAGTAGACTTTAATTTGACTCAGAATGAGGAAAGTTATATCAACTTTAATGTTTGGTTACACTGATGTTAGGCATTGCTCTTCACTCTGAACTGATATCGACAGAAAAAAATAAGAAAACCCTTTTATTCCCTTTTATTCCTCTCCATTTATCTCAGCTCTCAATTTATTTTATGATTTTTTCACTATTTCTCTCAATTGCTATCCCTTTCCTTATTATTTTGTTTTTGTTGTTTTTATTCGCATTTTTCAATGTTTTTCCAATTTTAGAAAAGCTATGGACTGCACCAGAACTGCTCAGAATGAAAGAAATTCATCCAAAAGGAACACAAAAAGGTATTTACGAACAAAAATCAAAAGCCGTTCTCTCAAAGCACTAACGAAACACATCTCACGAATAATTTTATTTCATTTTCTGTAAAATTGATTTTTATATCTCTAATACTACTATTCTGATCGTGCAATAGATATGAGAGAATGGCTTATAATAAAAGAGGGTTCAACAAGCTCAGCTCAGCGCATCTTCTCTTTTCTACATTAGGAGGATTAGTGAACAAGTGTCAGGTTATCGTTCATTAGCTCTATAATTCCTCTGTTACGACAATTTAAATAGATTATTTCAAACCCTCAACGTAGTTTTTTCTATCAACATCATTAAAAATGATAATGGATTTGACTTGGTGAACCCACTGATAAAATGCTAAAATAATTTGATGGCTAACATTATTTGTTTTGTTATTATCAATAAACTAAAGGCGATGTTTACAGCTTTGCAATCATTGCTCACGAAATCGTCTTACGTCAGGGACCCTATTATTGTGGCACTCATTGCAATCTTAGTCCAAAAGGTATGGCAAAGAAGTTGTATGTCTTAAATGATAGCAAATAAGACAAAAAACATTTCATAACAAATGTTATAACAAAAGAACTTTTTGTTTGATTTCTTAATAAAAGTTTTTCTTTACTTTTGGTTTACTTTTTAATTGTCGCCCGAAATGACACCAAAAACAGAAATCATTGAAAGCGTTTGTGAAGAAGGCTTACGACCCTTACTCGAAGAGACAATGGCTGACGAAGAGGTTTTGGCAATGATTAGAAAGTGTTGGTCTGAAGACGTCAATGAAAGGCCAGACTTTGTGTCTCTTCAATCAGTGATGAGAAAAGTCAATAAGTAAACCATTAATACTTTCACTTTGTTTTTATTCTTCATGTTTTAAATCAAATTACTTTTCACTTCAAAAAAATGAAAAAACTTCGAATAAAAGAATTTCAGCAGATTATTGCAAAATAACCAAGATATTTTTACTTCAAGCTAAGCAATATTAAGAGATCTTTACTCTTACAAAAGTATAGAAAATATTGATAAGAATTTGAAAACAAGGCGTTGAATGTTTGTCTTGAAGTATTCCCTGTCTATTCTAACATCCATTAAACTAATGCGGGTTACTTTATCATACAATACATGTATTATTAGGCGTCATGTTTTTATCTTGCTTATTTTTCTATCAGAGCCAACGAAAGCAGTAATATTCTCGATAATCTTCTCCAACGTATGGAACATTATGCCAATAATCTCGAATCGTTAGGTATGTCCTTAATCTTGTTCAATCATTTTATTTTTACTGCTATTCTTATTTATTGCTCCGTTAGTTAATGTCTATTTAAGGGCGTCTTTGATTATATGGTGTGCTCTACACTGAATAAAAACTCCAATTTAAAAGTCAATTCACTTATTCTAATGAATGTAATATTATTTAATGATATCAATAGAAATCAAAGGAAAAAACTACCATTAAATGAGAAGATCTAAATTTTATAGAATAATTTATGTCTGTCCACTCCCATCACCAAAAACACCAGACATCTAATGGAATATTCAAATAGTTTTCTATTATTCTTGTTTTCAAACTTCAAATTTGATTATTTAGTCTCTCATTGTTTGAGACATTTGTTTAATTCGTACATTTTTTGCTGAATTTCAGTTCAGGAGAGGACTTCTGATTACTTGGAAGAGAAACGTAAGGCAGAGGACCTTCTCTATCAACTGCTGCCTAAGTATAACTCGATTATATTGGTTTGCATTACGAATGTCTTTAATTAAATAACATTTTATTGACAGATCTGTTGCGAGTCAACTAATAAGAGGAGAGTCGGTTAGGGCCGAGTCCTACGATAGTGTCACTATTTATTTCAGTGATATCGTCGGCTTCACAACACTGTCGGCGCAGAGCACTCCTATGCAGGTATTGAACACAATTCAACAAAATATTGTATCACTCATTGATTGAGAGCATCATTTGTTATCAACAAAAGACCTCGTTTTTAGGGTTTATTTTGCTTTCTATGTATGGCCTCTGTATTTAAGAGAAGGTATTAAACACTACTTTGAAATATATGTCGAAATGTGGACTCTTTTGTTAAGAAAAGCGATTATAAGACTCTAATGAGAAGAAGAGATTTCCGAATAGAAATCCATTTGATTTGAAGTCTGTGTTCGCTTCGAGTGATTCTGCCATTAGTTTTGCTATAAATTCAATTTTGTTGTCTTATTCTGAAACTTATCAATTAATTCGTTTATTTGTTGTCAATTATCTCTTTATCCGCTCATAATCGCTCTCTCATTATATACCATTATTATTATGGCGTAGAATATAATGATTATCGAAATCAATAGAAAAATTTAATTCAACGGAATTTCTAATACATCATACAATTGTATGAATGGCACACAATTTGGTAGAAATCCTAAATATCATTGAATATTATGCAAGAATTGATTACCAGAATCAAAATATCCTTTAGCCATGTTATCCCATAACACTTTCCTGGAGATATCACAATTGAATTACATGTATCACCAAGAATAACCGCCAGCTCTTTAAACTGAATTTCCGCAATAACTTTGTTGAAACTCTCCTCATATTTATATTTACTGACATAAAGAGCTCGCTTATTGTTGGCTATATTTTGTGTTCTTATCGCAGATATTTAATACCATTTAATGTTATTTCATATAATTTTCTGTTCTTTTAATGCGTTTCACGAAATGTCAGTCAATTTAATTAAACGTTTATTATTATTCTGATAAAGATTTCAATAAATATCACTGAATTTCACTGGAATATCCAACAAATTAAGAGACAGTTCAATCAAATTATATAATTATTATTTGCTATGTTAATGTCAACGAAAGAACATAACAATGGTCAAGGTAAATTCTCCCAAACAGAATATCTAAGTGGTTTGTTAGAGCAAATAGAATATCTTGAACATTTCTATAATAATGATTCATTAAATAAAGTGATAACGAAATTAATTATATGAGAGATATTATTAGAGAAAATTCAATTTATAGCACCATTTGTAACAACAATTCAATTAAATGTTGCAAAATGTCATCAAATGAATGAATCAAAATTGGATTACATCTAGAATTTTGTATTTTGTATAAGAATAGGTTTGAATAAAAACTTATCTCAAACACCTATGAGATGAGTCTCCAAACAATTTCTGATTAATATGTTTCGAAACAATAAGTTTTTTATTTCATTATATTTGTCTTCAAATTGATATCAATTGAATTGTGAACCGAAAAAAAAATTCTCTAAAAATATCGATAAATTTAATTCCCTTTAGATTTGGACAACAATTTTAAGGACAAAAATTTATTCTCTTTTATCAACATTTTTAACAAAAAATAAAATAATTCAATTATTTTTGGAATTTTATCGAAATAATATACAAAGATAAGCCTTATATCGGAATTTTGATAAAATTACTATTTTTAGCGAAAGCAACAAATTCAATAATTCAATAATCAATTTTTTATTAAACTTATTGTTTTCCTATAATTTCAAGTTAACTGATGTCATCCTAAACATTTAGCATTTGAGCGATATTTCCTCGTAAAGTTATCAATTATTTTTAATTTAATACCAATTTGATTGATTCAATATTGAAAGAATATTCTAAAATCTAGATATTATTCGGGCAATTCTTTAAGACCTGTGAACTATCTCTAGGTGTCGGCCCTGAGATAAAAAGCTAATAAAATTCTTTAACAGTCTATAAATATAACATAAGGACTAAGATATTAGTTATTTGTGACATTTCAGACATTTGGCTCTAATATTAGATACGAAAAAAGCCAATCGGTTTCAAAGCCAAAGAACAGATGTTTTTTCTGACTTTTCCCTTCTGTCGCCAAAATATATAACTTTTTTTTTCTTCTTTGAATTAAAACAAATTTATTGTATTTTCACTTCTTTTCCATTCGTTTTCTAATCTTTTCTTAAATACGAAAAATTCAGACCATTTCTCTTTTAGACAAAATTGACAGCACAGGTATAAATGTCTGAGTTCTACACTAATAAATTTTAATTAAGACTTTTCTTTGCATTTATTCTTCTTTTATAAAGAAATCAATTTATTGTCAAAAAAAAAACGCCGAAACAGAATATCAGAAATTCCTATATAGGAATATATCTAAAGGAATGATATTTAAGGAATTCATTTCTTATGAAAAATATATTTCAGTTTATAATAGACTAAAAAAAATTAAACTTTATTTCAAAGGATTGACGTTTTTTTTCTTGAATTGAAAAATGAATTTCATTTTGTTTATTAATTAAATTCATTTTGAATGTACAGGTCGTCGATCTTCTTAATGATTTGTACACATGTTTTGACTCAACAATCGAGAGCTTTGATGTCTACAAAGTTGAGACTATAGGTGACGCATATATGGTCGTTTCGGGTCTCCCTGCCCGCAATGGTCTGCGTCACGCTCGTGAAATTGGTAGAATGGCACTGGCACTTCTCAATCGAGTAAAAACATTCACAATTAGACACAAACCGAGTGACAAATTAATGCTCAGAATTGGACTTCATTCTGGTTCGTGCGTAGCGGGTGTCGTTGGACTTAAAATGCCTCGTTATTGTCTATTTGGTAAATTATGTTTATTTTGCCATTAATAGAGCCCAACTGAATATTTTATTAAACAGGGGACACAGTTAACACCGCATCGCGTATGGAATCAAATGGAAGTGGTCAGTACATCTATAAAACTAGCCTTTGATTAGATTGTGATAGTTATGATAACTTATGATCAGTGAAGATAGATTTACCACATACATTATAACATACATTATTTTATACCACTCATTCTAGTTCTAGAACTGTTTGTCAACTATTTGACCAAAAGGCCATAAAGAATAAAATAATTTATGTGTCAAATGTGGCAAATCTATAGTAAGCTTATGATAGATTATTCTAATCGTTGAAAATTTTGTTGATTAGCATTGAAAATACATATAAGCGAAACGACTAAGAATATTCTCGACTCATTCGACACATTTATAACTGAACCGCGCGGAGAGATTCCTATCAAAGGAAAGGGAACTATGAATACCTATTGGCTTATATCTGAAAAGGGAAGTGAAAGGGGAACTGATATCTGTGATGCCATCGAGTGCTGAATAACTTGACCACTACTCTCTTTTATCAACTAAAGAGGCTTTCCTTTAAGAGAACACTAATTCTTCTGCGACCAGAAGATTGTTTCGGGAAATGACTACAAAATTGAAGACAATCTGTGATACTATTTGTTCCCACTATTTATCACTCATTTTAAGAGTTGTTTTTGAGTTTAAAATTGATTTAATGGTTGTAATCGTTAATGATTTGGTTATTCCACTAATTATTGTATAAATAAATGCAAAATAAAATTTTATTTACGAATAAATTGTATTTTAATTAAACATATTTATTGAGAAATAATTGAAATATAGATTGAATTTTGGAATTATGTGTTATATCCTTGAATTCGTGGTTTATATCTATCAACTTTCAATTGAAGTCCACTTAAAGATAGATTATTATTACCGGTTGTGCTCTTGAAAACTTGGTCAATACATTTGCTCCTATTTTTCAATTAATAAATCATTTTATGAATTAATTTAAGATTTGATTCGTTTATGTCTTATGTCTTACGAATCGAAGTAAATAAAAGCAAACGTAACGCCAATCCTTTCAACAAATTTAGTGGACAATACTTTTCCGTAAATATCGAAGAGATTCCGGAATTCATTCTTCGGATAACCGATTGGAATATTAGCCACAAAAACGATTTGATTGTCAGAGAAGTCTTCGAGATTTTGAGCGCCGATTATTGTGATGTTCTGCTGTCCGCAAAACTTTTCCTTTGTGTCAGCGCTTACTCTGAGACAACTTTGTTTGAACTTAGATTTACTGCAATTTGTTATTATTCTGATCTCTGGACACTTGTCCTCAGTCTTGATGTTTTGCCACGACTGGAGTCCATCTCTTAAGACATCAGCAAAACTGGTTCCACAGTTGTGGTCATCACTCGTATCTTGACTTTTATTTTCTTGATTTTTGTCCGGATTTTCAATATTTTTATTTTCATTAATTCCGAGCTCTTCTTCAGTGTTCTTATTCTGAGTCCAGACTTCATTCAAATACTGTTCATAAGTGAATGATTGGTTCAATTCTTCACATTTGTCTTCGGCGTTATCATCAAATATCTCGTTCACTGATATCGGCATTAAATCGTTGTTATTCGAGTCAACTCTTTTCGCATTAATGTCTTCATTGGAACCGTTGTTTTCATCCATCAATTTATCGATATTTCTGACGATCTTTTCAAAGTCCAAATCCGATCCTTTATCAGCACTTCCATTGATCTTCTGCTGTCCATCAAATATATCGCCCGAAACTGAAGACAGAGCTGTTGTCACTTCTGTTCTAATGAATGAATTGAAGAAATCAGTGGTCGGCGCCAGAAATGCAAAGACTGTGCTCTGAATATAATTTTGATCGTCTTTTCTAATGAGAAACGTCTGAACGAAACGCCTTCCCATCGCTTTTGTGAGTGGAATGTCGTCTTCGTTATGGATAGCCTTCAAAATCCCGATCACAGCGATGGCAACTCCATCAGGAGTTCGGATGAAGGAACTCGGATTTGGACACAAAATTTGAGACTTTTTCTCAATATTTATATTATAAGCGATTAGTGTTTTGTCGGCATTTGTCTTCTCTTTCGACCAAAACTGGTCTTCGATGTGTTGTTCGATGTCTTCTCTGCCATAAGCTATACATGTATTTCCTGAGTCACCGACGAAGAAGAAAGTTGACTCTTCTCTAAAGAATTGTCTCAAATCAGATATTTTTGTACAAAAACTCTTATAAAAACTGAGAACTAATTCGTAATCCATTTTAAGGTAAAAATATTGAATACTTTTTGAAAGAAAATAACGAATCGCGAGAAATGAGTAAACAATTAATTAAAACCTTTTTATTAATTATTTATAAAATTATTTCATCTTTTTATACAATTCTTGAATATTTAAGACTAATATCTAATCGAATGATTATCTGAAAAATTCAATACAAGTTTTAATACCAAATCATTGATTAATTGATGAAAACATCTCAAGAGTTGGAAAGACTTCTGAATTGAAGGCAATTATAAGGCATTCATAGAAATGTTACCAAAAAAATAGATTTCATATAAATATCTGAATAAATAACGCAATTAATGGACAATAAGTGTAACAATTAATTAGGAAATGTCTAAGAGTTGTCTAAAAATCAATTTTATCGCATTTTCTTATTCAAAAAGGCCTGAAATAGACTGAAGGCAAGAGTCACCACATATATGGCGGCCGCTATCCATGTGCTGATCGCCGCGTTTTCATACTTTTCTGTTGCGATTTCAATAAACTGTGTTATATTATCCGCCTCTTGGTCTTTGAGCAGGTCTTCAGCGAACGCAATCGATCTGATCTTTAATAGTCCGCCCATTATTGTCAGCATAATTATCCCCCAAATCGATAGTAAGGAACAGCATATCGATAGTTTTGGGCCACAAATTGGACAGATCGCCATTTTAAATGATTCGGTAGTTTTTAGCCCAAGATATTCGACAATTAATTGATTGTTTACCGAATTAGAGGTGAGTTTACTCCCACTCAACGCATTTAATGGCGAAAATTATTATTATTATTATTTTGAGATAAGTTTACAAAACAGTTGTCATAACAACGCTTTTCATAAAACTTTTCAATGAATGCGTTATTTATTGGAAATAATTGAACACATTCTGACACAGAATTTCTGAGCAATAATTTGCATAAAATGATCAGTAAAATGAATATGTGAACATGTTCATTTATTAATTTAACTTATATTCTAACTGATAATTCGAAAAAACAATATGTAATACAAAACTAGAGTTTTATACCGGATTTGCAATAATTTATTGACAATAAAACATAAATAATCTCAAAAACATATTCATTGATAAAATTGAATATTTGAAGTACTTATTTGAAGAGTTTGCCATTACCATGATCATTTAAAGGAGAATCAAAATATTTGCTCCATCACAATGACAGCTCTATAGCATGAAATTTTGTTGGTTTAGAGTTTTCTCGATAATTAAAAAGAAAATTTAATTATATTCTGTTTTCGTTTATATATTTCTAATTCTAATGAAATTACATAATAATAATGTGTTTATATTTTTCTATGATTCATCTTTTACTGCAATTTATATATAAATTTGATAATTAATTATTTATTTAATAGACAGAACAGTATAATTTTGATCATGGTAATGGTAATGGTAATGGATGCCAATATAAATGTTTAATGCACTCAAATTTGAACTCATTTTTCAGAAAAATATTCAGTAATTTCTATAAATTAATGTCAAATAGAATACTAATAACAATAATAATAGAATTGTTTTCCAATAATTAATATATAATATTAGTTTCATATATAATATACCGAAAGCAAAGACCTTTAATGCTGTGCTAAAGACAAGAAGCAATCAATAAAAAAGTATTTTCAACCAAAAATAGTCCGCGCATTAGTATTACCGAACAGAGGAGAGACATAAACGACACTGAATAGCACTTTAGCTCCAGTATACATCACATGGCATAACACATACACCTAAAGCCATAGCTCTACCATTAGGTGAGATCTGAACAGAATATTCTTGAGTTGGCTTTTGTTGCTGAAAACGCACACATTATTAGAGAGAAGAGAGTTATTCCGCGCACACCATAACAAACCTCATTCTGTTCTGTTCTGTTCGCGTCTCTTCTCAAACATTAAAACCATTGAATGGTTTGAATCGAGAATGTGTTGAGAATAAGACAAATGAATTCGTGATTCAATAGTCAGTCCTCAACACTTAGTCCAACGTTTAGATCCGTTTAAATGAATGAAAAGTTTTATCGAATCTATTCTTTCAAATTGTGTTTCAAAATAATCTCTTGTTTTTAACTGAAGAATAAAACAATGGATTTCATTCATAATCTAACACTTGTTGTACACAATATTCTTGTGATGATTACCACCTGTTCAGAGACGACCTCCTTTTGTGTTCAGTGATGGCGGCGGCGGCTCTTTGGGGCGTTACTACCGGCGGCATCAGAAGTAGTGACGACGAGGAAAATTGTTCGCCAGTTATCCAACATTTTGAATGGGCGAAGATCTGTCAGCGGTGGGCAATCAATACATTAATATCTGTGATTGTCTTAACTCTATTAACACTTTTGGTCACATACTTTGGTCACACATTTTCACTGGAGAGCTATCGAACTTATTTTCTAATACTTTTGGTCACATTATTTGCGATATCACTCATTATTTCGGCTCTTTTTTGCACAAATAGACGGAAGACTCAGTCGGAAAACAAGAAGAAAAATGAGAGACAACAACACCCGGCTTCTAATGAATGCCAAACACAACCTCAAGTCTCTGACCACAACTCAGGTGTCAGTAATGTTAATAGTATTGCCGTTGATTTATAAACCATTTTATAAAACCATATGAAAAGTCAGTTCTATTTATATATAAAACACTTTTTAGTGCAGACTATGTGTTGAAAATTCATAAATTGTAAGTGAAGTTCAAAACCAGTCTCGAAATTCATTCTGTGTTTTCTTAGCGAACAAAAAATCATAGGAAGAAAAAGTGTTAAACACTTTTCGTTTGTCATAAAACCTAACGTTTGTTTGTTTGTCACACATTTTTGTCTCTTATCTTAAGGCTTAAGAAGTTTTTCGCCGATGAGTTTGAGATGAGTTTGAGTTTTGTCTTGCAATTCAGTTACAGAGAGCTTAAAAATCGTCAGAGATTTATGTTATGTTTGAAAACAAAAAGAAAAGCATTTTTTGCAAGAATACAAAGGAATGGCAGAGAACTGGAGTTATTGCGAATCCAATTCAATAGTTGAGAAGGAAATCAATTGTGAATTCAATGTCAGTCTCTTCTCTTTAATGGTATTGTGTTTTGAGTTTTAACTCAAATTTAATATAATATTTGAAAACATAAACTCAACCAAAGCCAGCATTAAATTAGTTTGAAAATTTTGAGTGACAATTTAGCATGTTTATTATATTATTATATCATTATATTATATAAATTGTATATAAATTACTCAATATTAAGAGAATAATTGAAAATTCCAATAATTCTGGCGAAAAGTCTGCGAATATTTTGTTTAAAATTTCAATGTTTGTATAAAACGATAATTTTGTAAATTATTTATTAAAACTGATTTTGAATTCTGAGTGAATTTTCTCCGATCATTTTCGTTGCGAAACATTTGAATTATAAGTTAATTAAACAAATTGATAGCGAAAATAAGCCCAGAATATGTGTTCAAAAGGAAAAACGGTGAGCACCCGCATCTCTGCACACCATATAAATTAATGTGTATTCGTGTGACATGAATAACGATTTTTCAGATAAAATGATTGCACCATTATTTTGAGCTCATTTCGTAAATAACCCTTTAATTATCTAGATAATTAAATTAATTGAATTATGAAAATGAATTAAGAGTTGAAAATTCCATCAATAAATTGCTTGAAAGTATATTAAATAAATTTATTCATTAGTTGTCAGCGATGTGCAGTTGTGCTAGTTCAAAATTAACTAGCTGAAAATCAATTTTTGCCTTTCACATTGCTCTAATAGATGAATTTTGAATATTAACAAGCTAATTTTAGAATCATGTTTATTGAATATGCTATGTTTACACCCTTACAGAAGCCTTAAAACCTGCACATCTCTGATATACATTCGTTTCCAAAGATATGAAATTCTTTGGAATTCTGTTCAGAATTGAAGTGAAATTTCATAAGAATTATAGTATTTTATTGAATTTTATTTAAATCAAAGTTTGTTTGGATTTTCCAAGAATTAAATTATTGAATAATTCAATTAGTTTTAGAAAATAATCTTATATTTTAGGATAAAAACACTTCTTGTTATGAATTTATCTGTCATTTAATTCAATTCTTTGGCATTAAATATGAGTTTTTGTTAATATTTGTTTTGGACTCAACTATTATATTAAAAACATATCGATTTACTGTTTGCTTATAGTTTTATCACTACTTTTCTCAATAGAGATATAGATTTCACAATTAATATAATTTGGTTTCGAAGAACTGTTCTAGTTTATATAGTTTATATAAGACATTGTGTGCTCTTGTTTACACTATTAGACAAATGTTTGATTAAAAATGGAGAAAATGATGTTTTCATGTTATTTGGATTCATTCAAATCATTTATTAAATATGTTCTCAACAAAAGTTTTCCCTCATATTTGAGTCATATATGGTTTGAGTTTCTCTTATTTTCTCTCAAATGATAGGAAATTTCGTCAAAATATTGAATTCATAGTTTATTTCGATAACATTTTTTAGAAAACTATTTTCTTATTTTCCAACACTATTATCACTGAATTCATATAATCCAGTGGTATGAGTGAATACCAGTGCGATAGAAACGACTTAATAAGGGTATAGGGGAAACTAAAGTTTTTTTTTTACTTGTTCACTTTAAATCAGACTAAAGTGCTAATTTTATCATTTTAGTTTAACAGGGTTGATATTTTCCAAACAAATTGACCAGTGCATTTTTTATGCATTCTGCATAGAATCCCAGTGGAATTTCAACTTCTAGATTCAGTGAATAGTCTGTTCCTTTTTGTCAGCCCTTATGACAATATTCTACTCTTTTTACCTCTACTCTGGATTTATTGAGTTTGAGAAACTATTATAATAAACAAGATCAGTTGACAAAAATAATAAGAATAATAATGATAAATCTAATGACAGAAAAATATCAAACTTATAGCCAAGAGGTGTGTAATTTGAAGTAAACCTTCTTCGGGTGTTTTTCAGAAGATATTTCTCTCTTTTATTGAAAAGTGAATCAAATTGTAAGTAATTGGAATGAAATTTCCGGAAAAACTTCCATTTGGTTGCAATTCATTAATATCGAGGATAAATAAGTGGCGTCATTTAAGATTATGGAGTACAGCCCTCTAAACCTTTTGGCAGACCATTAGTTTTCAATAGTTTAATCAGTAGTCGAACAAACTCAGCCTAAATGATGAAACCCATAAGTAAAGGTATAAAAACAAAATATGAGCTTGGTAGTCCCTCTTGTATGCCCTAACGATTCTGGATTTCTAAGCAGCACACGACTTACCATAAGCTCAAGTATTAATTATTATTCTTGGGAATTATTATTTCCACCACCACATCCGCTCCTCCAGAATCAAAATAAGGGAAACGGCATAACATTTTGCTCGAACTAACAGTACATTCAGGTCTGCTAATGATCTTTGATTCTAACTCTAGAATTGGCTGAAGAGCTCGGAATAGGTTTCAAATGGAAAAACATAAGTAATAAACAAAAAGCTTCGTTTAGTTTAAAAGAAAAACCTTTTTTCCCATTAGAGCATTAAATATGAATTCCCATCTGAGAAAAATTGAGGGATTTTTTGGTTAAAAATTTATTTTTGAAAATAAAATCTCTTCTTATTATGAATTCCAATGAAAGCAAATAAAGTCCACATATAATGTAATAAAGATTTTATTGAAACTGACTTTTCGTGAAGACTTCCTAAAAAAAGATTATTATATCTCAGGAATTAAGAGTCAAACAAAGTTAAGAAATAAAATCTTTTTTAATATTATTTCAAATAATAATAAAAAATTATATTAATTTCGAAATAAGCCCTAAATTCGTGATTCTTTTGGAATAAAATTTGAAATAAAATCATATGATTCTCCTTTTAATCAAAAGAAGAGGAAAGGGATGCATTCAGTTATGCAAATGTGGTACTCAAACAATATTAACGGATGTTTTGTCTGCTTAGCAAACGATGAAAGAAAGAAGAGAATTCAAAAGTCCGTAAGTAATGTCTTAACTCAGAGATCATTCAAACTATTGTTAAAGTGAAGTACTGTTCATCAGAACAGTTGGAAAAAAAGCTTTTATTATGAACTGAATGAAAATAAAGAGAATGAGAGAGAGAGAGAGAGAGAGAGAGAGAGAG
>JAQIXD010001357.1:0-15593 GCA_034699985.1 Minunthozetes semirufus
ACTGTAAAATGATTGAAAAGAACTCAGAATTCCAGATTAGCATGCACAATTTAGTCTTGAAAAGTCATTCTATGACACCTCGGTCCCCCAAGATAAGACCCGGGGAAGGGAAAGATTAATCTTAATAAACAATTGTCTGAACTACTAATCAATGATATTCTGAGTCCAATTCTTACACAAAATAGTATATAATATATAATTGGGATTAAATGTACAGAATATCTGTGAAATTGAATTAAATATGAATTTAAAGCATAAAATTGAAAGAAAATTAATAAGAATTAAAGAGAACATTCATTCCAATTGCGAAGAGCCTGACCTTCTCGGTGATGTGTGATATAACAATCACCAAAGCTGTTCCACTTATTAATATGAGCAGGGCGTCCACCAGTATTCCAAGATAACTTGCTTATTTCAAACTCAACCTTTTGATCTCTTTCTAGTTGACGTCCTTTTGATTCAAGCAATAGTTTGACCGGAGATAACAGTCTGAAAGTCATCTTTCCATCTTTTGGGTAGATCTGCCACACCTTGAGACTACTAAGAACCTGCACCTGGCATTGTTCTTCCATTTCTGAGATTATATCAATTGGAAATTTGACCACAATTTCACGTATAAACGGACTAAATGACCAGTAATTAATGTGCTTAAAAGACATAACTAAATAGTTAATAACTTGGTCATTTTCAATGTTACAATAATGGATAGAATGGGTCAGTTTTCTCAAATATTTCAGTTTATAAACAGAATAAAAAATAATAATTCCAGTCATGAGCAGACCTAAGTTAACCGCAAAACTCAAAGGATCATTTGAGAGGCTATTCCATAAATAAACTGTATCCCTACTCCTCCATTGGGTGGACTCAACCTGGTCAATTTCTGCCACAATAATGACTGCAATTCCATATATATTATTACCCATACGAATGAGTATAATAATGATCATGGTAATTGTGATAAAAAGGCCTACTTTTGTGATTGAATTGAGAGTTGTTTGCCATGAAATAAAATTTCGTGTATTTTGTTTATCGGTATTAAATGCGAGCATTTCTTCATCCAATTTATCAGTATAATCATACATTCTGTCCACCACTGATGTGATGGCTTTTTTGTCAAGAGACAAGTACTCATTCATTTGTTTGAAGTTTGCTCGTTCAGTTTTGAGCATATTTTCGTCAATTTTAATGTTTTTGTCACTTTTCTCGAGTTCTGGTTTTTCAAATCGGGAATCAAATATAAAAATAGGGGTTTTTGTGGGGATTGAGTCCAACCTTTGGTCTCTCTGTTTTAGAGGTCCGTATAAAACAAATCTATCTGTATGTAAATAACAATTTGAGTCTACGGTAACAGATTCTGCCCAATCACTTAACACACGGCTTTTTGTACCAGAATGTGTGTACATTTGTTCACAAATAATGTCATAATGGTTTACAACCTCTCTATGTAAAATCCAACTATTATCTGATAATCTTATTGGTTGGTAATTGGCTTTTAATGAGATTTCGAATGTACAATGTTTTTTAACAAGCTCATTTTGCCATGTCCATAGAGCAGAAGTACAGGAAGTTGTGGTCTGAATCAAAGATCGGTCAAGCGTGTAACAAAGGTTATGGCCACTTATAGTTATACAGCTTAAGGTGGACAGGTCCACTTCACCAAATATTTCCGTGTTATCTGAATTAGTGAGCCAGGTTCTATCTTTCAGAGATAATGTAAGGAAAATGTCTGGGTCATTTAGGCGACCTTTCCAATGGCAAAATGTGTCTACGCAAGGGATAGGGTTTGCCATTGCTTTCAATAAATTGAATTGTGTGGGAGTTTTGATTGATTGTAAAGGGATGGATAGCTTAAGTACTATACCCTCAACACTTACAGTGAATCTAATAAGAGGTAAAATGTAGTAAAAATCAATGTTCTGTTCAGTAATGCCTATAGTATAAAGTGGTCCCACACTCTCCTGTACTTTTGACAAAATAACCTTCAGCAACTCTGGGCTGATAAGACTAGGCGGCAGTAATCCACGTCTCATCAAATTCAACGCTTCTTCAATGTCTTCGATTGTTAAACTATACATTACTTCATTATATAATTCAACCAAAGAACTTATGATACATTCATCAAGTTTTGATCCTATTCGCATATCAAATTGAGCTCTGACTAAATAATCAGTGTATTTAATAAACTTTTCTTCTAATTTTATAATTTCGCCTGAAATATTATTGAAAGCCTGGTTAACTCTTTCAGTTCTGGTCTGAATAACTTCTGTGAGACCTATTAAGTCTTGTTTTAACAGTTCTGTCTTTTGCGCGGAACGCGAAGCTTTGACTGATAATTCATCCAACTTAACTTTCAAGTCGTTGACATCACTTTGCGAGGAAGTACCGAAGAAGAAGCTGAGAGCGTCGCCAACAACGGGAAAAACTGATCTTTTCTTGCGGGATATCCATGACTGCGGTATTTCTTGTCCAAGAATATTGTCGAACTTCTTTTTCAGTAGAGAATTGAAACCATTAGTTACTTTGACCATCATTTCTGTTAATCGGTGATAGCTTCGGCACATATCCTGTGATTCATGCCCTCTGTCATTTCTATCATATTTGCAATCGATCTCAACTTTGGGTAAAACGAAATCCTGATAAAGAATTGAGGGGAAGCGTATGTGAAAGATGTGTGTCCAAGAGCCACTGTAGATGTAAGCTTGTCCAAAACGGCTTATTCTTAGTCCATGTGATCCAGCAGTGAGTAAATATGTCTGATTATTCAATGGACTGATTTTCGCTGAGAACACGTCATTATAGACAATAAAACACAATAAAACGAAGTATTGAATGGTTTTCATGATAACAAGTTAACAGTTTTACATTTAAAAATAGAATGAATGGTTTTTACAAATTTTCTGACAAATGACTAGATTTTCAAATTGAATTCTGTTCTGTACTTGAGCCACACCTATGAATTACATCACATTAAATATTAACCAATAAATCGATAAATATAATAATAAATACAATCTATGAGATGTATAAACGCATTTCTGACAAGTTTAGTCACAATTTACGTCTACAGCAAATCAACCAATTATCGTAAACAAATACAAATCTTTCTATCAGATGGTCCTCCCCTTGAGTCACCTCAAGTGTTGGCCGACACTGAGTAGAGACAACTCAACGGAAAGATCAAATGAACTAGCTATTCTGTACAATTACATTAAAAACGGATCCGATTATAGAAAACACTTCAATTGAATATCCACTCAATTATAATAAATCTGAGCTCATCTTAAAAATTTAAATAATTAGTGCACAATTTGATTAAATTATCATTAATATTACTCTTATAACATATAAAATATTATTCAAAATAAACTTAATCTCGAGATATGTGAAGCACAGGTAGTCTGAACAGAAAACTCAATTAAATACCATATAATTTAACACAATATTCTTGTCATTCAAAACCATTCAATTGATTTAAAACAATTAAATTTGTGGTCAGGAAACTGACCATTACTTAAAAATTACTAATCACAAAATGGAAATGTTTGATTGGAGTCTCATATGAGTGATATCTCTAAATATGAAAATGTACATGATAATATGATATAGATTTTGATAAATCCATTATAAATTAAATAGATGATAATTATGTGAGAATAAATGCCTCATAATTATGATCACTATAAGAACAAATAAATAATATATGCATGATAACTTTTCTAAATTGAAATGAGTGAAATTGAATGGCAATAACTAGGAAAAATTTATGTAAAAATTTAATTAAACTATCAATATTATCTTGCTTATATCATTATAATGACCTAAAAAATAGAGAGAAAGCATTTATACATGGTATTTAACAAAAGAATGAGATATTTTCGGAAGAATATTTATATTTCAGAATTTTCCTGAGGGGGGGGGTTAAAGGGAGGAATTCTCAATAATGTGATTTTACTCAAAATTCTGGGTTAAAACATTCATAAAATTGTGGTAAAATATTATTTAAAGTAAATCTAGCTAATTATATGTTAAAAAATGTTCATTAAATAAATATTTGTAAAAGTGGCAAATTTGCGCTGTTTGTGCACTCATATGTGGTAATTTGAAAAATTCAGAGTTTTTATCTATTAAATAAATTGATTCTATTGTAAATTATAATTTATTAGTGATATCTAGCTTAATAAGTCATAACATTTGATGTCCAAGAGGAAATAAAAATTTTGAAAAAATAATTTCATGATTTTCAAATTTTGGATGGGGTGGCGCTATTGATGGGTGCTTTAAAATTTTTATTTTTAGGGTTTTTACCAATTTTTTCTCATAATAAATTATAAAAAGCGTGAGGAAACATATTTAAACAAGAATTTTGAATTTATCATGTTTATTTCAGAAGTTTTTACAGTTTTCCTGAGCGGTCGTCAAAACTCACTTTTCATACAAATTTCAGAATTTTCAAGAATTTTTAAATAAATTTATTTTACTGATTAAGAATTATTTATTAAGGTTAGAAAAGCTAATAAATAAACTTTAACCTCATTGAGATTGAAATTTATCAGTAATATTGGCTATTTGAACAGAATAGTTTATCAGATTTTGACCATGGTTATTTTTGAAAATTTCCAATTTCAACAGTTTATAAGCTTTTTCCCTTTTATATATTCATATTTTGATAATAGCTTGCTGATGTGAATCTTAAATTACACTTTGAAGCATAAAATAAAACATTTGAAAATAAATTTGTGATTTTGAGCATTTTGGATAGGGTCGTCTAGTTTTGACCTTAAAAAATTAGTTCCAGGTTTATTTTATTCCAAATTTTGGTATTATCTGATCTAGTATATGTGCTAGAACTGAATGGTGACGGAAATTTAAATTTGCATGCTGGTTTTTGGAAATTATTGCCGTTTGATGCAGAGGGAGTCAAAACTATTTGTCAAGTAAAAATTATAAAAAATGACATTATTTCAAATATATTGTTTTCAGATGATCAAGATAGTTAATAAGTAAATATAACAGATAGAAACTATGAAATAATAACAGAATTTACTGTGGCATTAACAGATTAGGTTGAAATGCCTTGACATTCATGCATTAGTAGCAAGATACTTTTTCTAAAATTTTTATTACTTTCACCTTGGACATGCCTGGTACTTAATTTCAAAACAAATGCGTTATAAACTTGACTTTCATTTTCAATATTAATTGTTAGAAACAGTATATTTTTGGTTATATCAATTTACTAGGTATGACCAGGATGATAGTTTAAATATTGAATTTTAATATAAAAATTCAATATCATGGTTATTTTAACTGTTTTGAGTTCAATAAAATGGTTAATTTTAAGATTTATTCATGGTTACTTTACTGGAATAAATATAAAGTTCAAATATTTGAAAAATAAGAATATGGGAAAATCAACAACCTGGTTATCCTTGATAACATTGACAATGAATTCCATTTTTGTAATTAATATTTAAATTCAATGTTATGTTTGACTCTATTGTAAACTGTTTTATAAAATAAATTATTGAGTCAATTATTTGATTGAAATAAAACTGTAATTTTAAACTTTGTTTTATATTAGTGTGAGTGCAGGTGCCGGCACTTAATGTTAAAGGTATGTAGAGGAAAGTGACCTCTTTTTATTATTGAAAATTTTTCCAAAATTAATTAAAAATAGTTCCTATCTAGATAAAATTATAAATTTGATCTTGTTTTGTGCAGTAAACATCAGCTCAGCAAATAGGAGGTGTAATTTTGAAAGTACCTTGATAATTTTGGAAATTCTGGAAAAGTTCAAAGTACTATTAAAAAGTGATTTTTGAGCGAAAACCGGATATTTTTGACAAATTACAGCTTTTATCTACTGAATTATTGTGGCTAAAGATAACTATCAACTTTGTCTCACAATTATCTTGGTAAGATATACATAAATTCTTGATCTGAATTAATTTGAAGAAAAAATGTGCCAAAAATTTTGTTGAATTCTCTTAAAATTCATATTTATTCAAAAATTGTGTGAAAGCTGTAAATTTAACATTAATTTTTGAAGGATAAAATTCTAATCTCTTTTAAATTGTTTTTTAAAATAATTTTTGGCTTTAATTTTGCTCTAAACTCTTGTTTCATTTGATCAAAGAGATTCGGTTACAGCTTTTACGGCTGTCAGGCGGCACAGGCCGCTAATGTAAATGTATGGGAGAAAGAGTGTACACTCTTTAACATTAGGAGATTTTCAAAAATCAATTTTGATTATTTCTACTTGTTTAAAAAATCATTTTATGGTCTCACATTATCAAGAAACTATTAGCCTGCTTGAAAAATAGAGAATTTTTATTTGCACCTTGATAATTTTCGAAATATTTCAAAATTCTAGGGAAGCGCCAAAAGTCAACTTTTTGCCAAAATTTCAAAGTATTGCCTAAATTACAGCTTTTATTTCAATTTAAACATGGTGTAATTAATCTGATTAGTTTTATTAGTGAATTATCTTGCTATTTGCATTAATAAAATTTGTATCATGTTAATATTTTGAAAAAACTTGGAAATTTTGGGTAAATTTTTTGGTAAATTATTTGAATCCTGTAATCAAAGTTCAGTTCAATTGATACTATTGTTTGATAGTTGAGATCGACTTCTGATTCTAATAATTAATAATGAATTCATTGTAAATGTTATCGAAATTAATATAATTATTGTTTAAAATGAAATTTAACTCAATTTTGAGGAAAATCAATGAAATCTTTAAACTGTAATTTGACTCAAAATTCTTTATTTCTATCGAAAAGCAATTATTTTTTTTTAAGCTGTTATTTAACACATCTTTATGAAAGCTTTATTTTTTGAATTATAATTATATTTACATAAAATTATTCAATGATTAGCGTAAAACTTAGGTGATTTTCACGATTAAATTCTGAGATTATACTTATTCTGAGCAAATATCAAAAAAGCTAATCCTTACATTTATGATCATGATACTTTTAGAAAATAGCTATAAATGGATTAAATTAATTAAAAGATGAAAAATAATGAAAGAAATGAGACTCACATAAAATGATACACTAATGAATTGATCTTCTTTGTGATAACAGATATGAGCAAGGTATAGAGGACACATTTAATGCAATCTTGGACAACATAACTATCAGGATTATTCACACATTCCCAAACTTTCTTTCACCTTAATAACATTTATATTGATATCCTGGAAATATCCAACGAATAACAGGTTAATTCTAATATTACAAGAACACTTATAAATGCTCTAGTTCAATATTGACTCGGCTTTGCTCTGTCATTTAGACAGGTTTATACTCAAGTCAAATTAAAACTAAAACAATAAATTTTTCCAGGATGAGTTTTATCAGAAGACCCTTTACTGCTAATGAAATTCAGATCCATTTACAAGAAATTTTGGAACTTATCTATGAAATCGAGTGGATGTTAATGGGTTTGGGACACATTATTGGATTGGAGGACCTTGTTGATCTAAATGAGCTGGTTGACCTAGGAGAATTAGAGGGACTAAACGAAGTTGATTAAATGGTCAATTATAAGTTTTCAAAAGTTATTATCTCATATCTTGGAAAGAATCAATAAATTTTTGTTAAAAATATTAACTATTTTAAGTGATAACCAAGTAAATAAAATGGAAGATTTCCAGGTAAGTCTACAAATATTCTTCTTTCTTTACTGACTATTAATAAAATTTGCTAGATACAAATTCTTGAATGGAGTCAAAAAGCAGACACAACTTCAAAGATAAACTTTTTCAAAGCAATGATAAGCACAGTTAATGATCTTGGTGAAATAAGCCGGTTGCATTCTATGTTAAAACACAGATCACGGAGAATAGCCCGGAATTTGAAGACAACTAATAGTTCGGGTCAAGTTATTCAAACTAGATCATTCTATAATTCTAATTTTGAGTTACCCTCTGAGTCCTTGCCATCTGAAGCTGAGCAAAACCCCGCAAGGGAGCATATACCGGTTGAAGATGTGCAAGTATCAGAGGTGCAGGGACAGGATATAGATATGCGAGAGGGAACTTTAGCAGTGAAACCATTTCAGTCATTTGTATCAAATTCTTGGTTTTCTTATTATGACCTAGATAATGTTGTGTCTATTGATTCAGAGATGGTCAGTATTTGGGAAGTTATGTATCAGGGTGAAATAACTAATGTTAGAAAACTACCATGGAATATAAGAAGGCATTTTACCAATCAAAAATTATTCAATGAATTACCAGAAGAAAAGAGATTACAAATAAGGTACAGAAATGCGGCAGCACATGTTTCTATTGTATCTGTGAAAGATTACAGTGTACTTTATTCTACCTGTATTAGAAGAGAGCCCTATTCTTATAAAGTAACAAGTAGGTCTTATGATATCACTGGGTACGGTACTCATGCATTAGAGGATGGGCGTGACCCTGAACTGGTTAAAAGAGAAATTCTTGAGATATTAGAAGGCAAGTTAATTATAACAATTGATGGGGTAAAGGACTTTTTAGCCTTGGATATTTTGGAGGAATCACAAAATTTTGATCATTTTGATCTTCAAGATCATTTCTTTACTTTGAGGACAAACAAGGATGATGTGGTAGTGAAAGAGAAGGTGAGTTTAGCTAGGTTATATTGGTATTTTTTCAAAGAAGAATGTCAAAAGGGCTTTCATACTAGTAAGGAGGATGCGGAAAATACCGCCAAGATTTTCAAAGAATATCTAGTTAAATGTGATTCTACAAGTAGATATGAGCATAAGGGATATAAACTAGATCAAATTCCTACATGGGATAAAATTAAAGAGAAAATTCGAGAAGAAGCAAATACTATAACAATTGATTAATTGATTTTTCCTGAAACCTCCCCCCTTCACCCTCCCCTAATGACCATCTCTGGAAATACTATTATTTATTGAGATATGATATCTATTTAATTTTTTAAAGGGTATATGATAACTCAATTATTTATCTTATACTATTATAAATAAAATATTTTCATTACTTCAGTCCATAATATAATCTTGGTATTTTCTAGGCAAAACTACTTTACGGCCTTTTCGAGTAAATCTTTCATTTTCTGACTTTTTTGAACTTGCAATTTCTGTGTTTTCTGTCAGAGCTTGTTCAATAACTGTGTCTTCATCTGTTGTTGAGGCTAAAACTTCGATATTCTGATTATTATCTGATTTATCACTGTTTTCTGGATTAAAATATAATTCTGACTCAGAATCAGATTCTGAGCTTAAGTCGGCATCATATTCTGTCTGTAAAAGAGCAACATCTGCAAGATACTTTTCTGGAAGAGGACTATCTTTGAGAAAATTATAATTAGTGTTGTAATAACTTTCTATCAGTCGAACATTAACTTTTCTATGAATTTGTGGATTAAACACATCCTGTATTACATAGAGATTTCTATGGGGTTTTGCAATAACAATATATGGTCCTTCAAATTTTGGTTGAAGAGCTAACGGTTGATTTGGGTTTAAATGGCGGTTCTTTATCATAACCAGATCGCCGATTAAATAGATGGGTTGCCTATGTTTCTGGTTATAATTTATTGCATTCTTAGTTTGTTTGTCTCTAATTCTTTTCTTTATTGTCTCTATTTGTTTGTCATAGTTTTGTTTTGTCTTCTCATTGAAAAGAAGAGGTCTTTTCTCTGTTTTGGGTCTAGTATTGAGTTCTATGTCTTTGAAGGAATAGGGTTGTCTGTAATAAAGTAATTCAAAGGGAGAACTTTTGGTGGTGGTGTTCACTCGAGTGTTAAGACTAAGTCTGCATTGAGGGACAAATAAGTCCCAGTTTTCATCGTTTCCAATATTAGTCCTGATATACTGTTTGATCTCATTGTTAGTGCGTTCTATGTTTCCGTTACAGCTTGGATTATAACCTGAAGTGTACTTCTGAATGGATGGCGGAAAACATCCAATTATAGCCTGTACTGATTCAGACATAAAAACCTGACCAAGATCACTTTGAATTTGAAGAGGAGGTGAATGACGGCAAATTATATCCTCTAGAATGAATTTACCTATATTGTATTGGTCCTGTTTTTCAATAGCCCTTAGTTCTGTCCATTTTGTGAAGCAATCAATCGCTGCCACAATGTATTTATTGCCTCTGGGAGTGACCGGAAGTGGGCCGAGAATATCCACTTCAACCCTACTGAAGGGTAGGTCAATATCTATGAGGTCACAATAGCCTGGTTTCAGTTTTCGATTGACTTTATTTATTTGACAATTATTGCAATTTTTGACATATTCTTTGACATAATCTGACATTTTAGGGAAGTAATAGTTTTTTCTGAGTCTCTCAATAGTGGCATTAATGCCTGAATGTCCTCCAAACAAACTATCATGATAATATTCTATGACTGAATCTCTAAACTTTTGAGGCAAAAGAATTGCATAAAATTGGTTTTCATCGACTGTTAATACTTTGTAAACAATTTTGTCATTAATATCGATAACAAACTTATCGTCTTTTAGTATTCCTGACTCAATTTGTTGTCTTATTTCTCGGATTTCGGGGTCTTTCTCTTGCTCTTCTTTCATATTTATCTTAGAGAATTTTTTAGTTTTAAATACTTTAAAACCGATTTCTTCTTCATCGAACTCGGTCTTTCTGTTTTCAATCGGGATTCTACTTAAATTATCGGGTTGAACAGTGTGTTTAGGCGTTTTATAGATAGTGTCAAAATCAAAGTCAGACAAATACTGAACCCAACGAAAAATACGGGAATTGACTTTAGTGGTCGATCTAATTGTTGTTATTGAGTTGTGGTCAGTTATTACAGTGAAGTGTCTGCCGATCAGATATTGTCTAAACTCACAGCAAGCAAAGAATACTGCAAAAAATTCTTTTTCTGTTATAGCCCAGTTCCTTTGATATCCGGTTAGAGTTTTGGATACATATGCGACAACTCGCTCTGAGCCGTCTTCTGTTTGCTGGGAAAGGCATGCACCGATCCCATAATCACTTGAATCGCATTTAACTATTGTTTTTAAGCCGTCCTCATAGTGACTTAATATTGGTGAATTAGCAAGCAAATTTTTCAATTGATTGAATGCCTGCTTTTGTGACTCACCAAACTCAAATTCAACTCCTTTTTGCAGGAGATCATAAAGTGGTTTACTTACTATCGAACAATTTTTAATATGGTCTCTATGAAAATTAACGTGACCAAGAAAAGACTGCAATTGTTTGACATCTGCAGGGTAATTCATTTTCAGAATTGACTCAACTTTTTTCTCGTCTAAACCTATTCCTTTGTCACTGATTTTGAAACCTAAAAACAATAATTCAGTACTTCCAAATTCTGATTTACTCGCTTTCAATTTAAGATTATATTGTTTGAATCTTTGCAAAACTACTCCTAATCTATATAAAAATTCATCAAAGGTTTTTCCGTACACAATGCAATCATCAACGTATGATATAAGAAAGCGATACTCGAGGTCTGCCATAATTGAATTGATTGTTCTAGAAAAAGCAGCAGGGCTATTTTTTAAACCCATGCACAATCTTGTGAAATGATAGTGACCGGTGTCTGTACTAAAAGCGGTTTTCTTCTGACTTTCTGGTTCTAATGCCACTTGAAAGAAACCGGAGGTTAAGTCTATTTTGGCAAAGTATTTAGATCCGCCTAAAGCAGCCAAAACTGATTTAACCGGAGGGATCGGGAAAAATTCAGTTTTTGTTATTTCATTCAATTTCCTCAGGTCTAGAGTCCAACGGACTCCTTGTGGTTTTGGAATTAAAAGTAAAGGTGCGTTGAAGGGAGAGGTAGACTCTACTACAACCCCCGCATCGACCAATTCTTGAACTTTTGTTTGAATGTATTGCCTCTCGATTGGGGCTAATCTGTAGTTCGGAATATTGATTATTTTATCCTCTGTCTCAATTTTATGCTGATAAATGTCACAATAACCTAAGTCTAAAGAATGTTTACTGAATTGTGACTCAAATGAATTGAGCAGGGTTAAAAGTCGGTATTTTTGACCTTGGTCTAGATTTTGATTGATATTAAATTCAATTTTGTCATTTTTAGGTTTTAACTCATCTTTATATTCCTGTTTGATCTTGGCAATAACTTCTTCTTTTCTATTTTTGAATTGAGTGATATTTTCGGGGTTTAAAATGTTTGTCATTTTCTGTATTTTGACTTTTTTCATTGCTTTCATATTATTTATTGTCATTTTTGGTTCAAAATAAATATTCTGATCAGAATCAATCGATTTATATCCAAGAATTTGTTCTTTTGAGACATATTTTGGATTATCAGAATAATTTGACACGATTATTTTGTGTGTCTTTGACTCATTTGGAAAATATAGTGAATTTGTGACCTGTAGACCGGTATTGTTCTCAAACTTAAAACTTGGATCTATTTCTGTCATGTTATCTATTGATTTGTTTGGTTTAATCTTGATAAACCTGAAAGTTTTCGGTGGTATTTCAACACTTTCTGTAGAAGAAAAGCTTATTCGCTTTGTTGGTCTCCTTTTGATATGGTTTTCATTTGTTGTCTGTATTACAAAAAATTTAGTCAAATAATCTATTTTTGCTTTGGCCATGGTTAAAAAGTCTGATCCTAATAGTATGTCGTCTTCGAAATCTCTCATAACTATGACATTTAACTCAAACTTATAGTCATTTAACTGAATTTTAATAGTGGTCTCACCAATAGGTATGAATTGTTCACAATTAACTGATTGACACACAGTTCGTGGTTTTCTGATATTGGCTTGAATAAAATTAGCTAGATCAAGGCTAATTGCTGACTGATTACTACCGGTGTCTAAACAGCCTTTCACTAATAAGTATTCATTCAAAAAGTCTTTTAATTTTAGTGGGATATAAATGAGACCTGGATCAGATTTCTCTTCTAATTTAATGATATTTTTGAGAGGATTTTTAGCAATATTACCCGCAGTGTGACCTCTCAAACCTGCGGTTTGCCATTTAAATTACTGGTAGAAGGAATGGGTTCTGAAGTGATTGCTTCAGTAGTGGTTTGTTCTCGGTTATCAGAGTCAGTTGTAACTGTTCTCAACGACTTCAGATTTGATCTTGGTTCATTAGTTTGGTTTGAATATTGAGAATAATGTCTCACTAATCTGTCTTCTAAATCAGTTGTGTCAACCGTCTCAGTGTCACTGAAAGGGCCATACCAATGGACTGCCATTGGCGGCTTATCATTTCTTGGAATATGGCGAGGAACTGAGGGTGGTAGTTGACCTCGATAAGTTTGAGACGGAACTGAACAATTTTGATTGAATCTCTGAAAGTTTGAACCCTGTGCTCGGTGGTTTTCTACATGAGCGGCAATATTCTGAGGTTTAAACATATTCTCGTATTGAAAACGGGGATTTTGATTCAAATAATTGGAAAAATTAGATCTATTCAAATTCATTTGCTTAGTTTTCTCGAGATTAATAGCCGCTTCTCTTTCCTGTCTAACAATTGGACAGTTAGCAATTAAATGCTCATAAGAGCCGCATTTAAAGCATTGATAGCGCTGTGAAGGAGCATTAGTTTGCGACACCTGTTGTTGTTGTGGCGGCGTCAGAGCCGGCTTGGGTTGGGGTCTATATTGCTGACCACTTCTGTAATTGTTACCCTTATTCTGATTATTATAATCAGTTCTTTGTCCCTGATTTCTATTATTAAAACTCTTATTCTGATTGTTATAATCATTTCGGGGACCGATATTCCGGTTATTATTAGGATTAAAACTTTGTCTCTGTTGGTAATTGTTCTTGTTGAAATTTTGAAAATTTCTCTTAACATTCAAATTTTTTGGATTAAATGGTTTTCTCTGATTATTGTTAGGATTATTATTTGGATTATCGGTTGGTTTAGGTTCGTGTTTTGGGCCTTCAATAACTTTGTTCATTTCTGAGAAGCTTTCGGCATTTATGCAAAGTTTTTTGAAATCTCTCATACCGCCTGTTATGGGCCAATTCTTAACATCGAGTACTTTTTCTCTGAACTCTTTTTTGAGACCAAAAGTTAATATTTCTATTTTTTCTTGGTCTTGCATTTGTTCATTGACAGAATCAATTAAATCAATTCCTCTCTGAATGAAAGCACGCACGGTTTCTGACTCTTCTTGCTTTAAAGTATTTAATTTAAGTCTGTTGGACAGACCTTTATCTTTGCTTTGAAATTCAGCCAAAAAAGCTGTTTTGAAAGTATTCCAATCTAAATTGTCTAAACTATTGAAGGTATCAGTTATCCAGTTAAGAACATCTTCTGATACGAACTTCGGGAAATTCTTTACTTTGTGAGTGTCCCTCCAATTGTTAATTAAAGCTGACTTTTCGTACTTTTTAAGCCAAATCTTAGGACACATATCATATTTGAAATAAGGAGGTTTATGACTCTGATTTGTGTTCATATTTAAATTATCCAAAGCCTCAGTGAGAGAATCACTGGCATTGGTATTAGTCCTGGCATTGAAATTAGGGAAAAGACTATTTATTGGCGCTGATTGCCTGGTTTGAGGTATAGTAGTAGTGTGTCTCCTAAAATTTCGAGGAATAGCACCAGTAGTGTTGAAAGTGCTTGTTTGGGGCACTGTTATGGTAGGTGTTGTGTTAGAGAACACAGTATACGTGTTGGTGTTGAGTGTCGCCCGAGTGTTAGCACTTGTGATAGTATTAGTGGTGTTTGCAAAAGTTATTAGCGATTGGGTTTGTGAGCGACTGATAGGAGCAGCAAATGGCTGCGATTGCAGTGTATTAGTCATTGAAATACGATTCTGAGCTCTGTTGCTAACCGTTGGAATGGTATTCAAAGAATTAGTTAATGTATTTAATCTTTCCATTAACGGATCAGTAAATTGGACACGAGTGGTCATTGGATAGGTTTGAGTTCCACTATTTAACAGATTATTATTAGCTTCAGCTCTAGAATAGGTCCGAATACTGGGTCTCAATTGTGGGGTCACATCAGTGTGATAAGAGTCGATGATATTTTGTAAATCACTTGGATTTAAAAGGTCATACAGCGTCATCCACGCTAACTCTAAATTACCTGTGTCTATATTATATCTCCTTAAGAGATTATCCACAGTATTGTTTGGGGTGTCTGCGAAAGTACTAACCCAGGTTATGACCGACGGTTTGGTCAAAGAATCATTAGTATTTGTGTTAGGAAAGAAATCCCTGATAGGGCTCTGATGCTCTAAGATATCCCTAACATCTGTCATTCTGGGGTCATTTTCTTCAGTTTGGTTCTCAACAATAGTCTGATCTGTTTGGTCATCAAATAAATTATCTACAAAATCGTCGTCATTATTGTCATTAGTAAGAAAGTCCTGTTCCTCCCTCTCCTCAGATAAGGGCAGGTCAGAAGAAAAGGCATTATAGGAAGCCATAGTTTAAATGGACGCAAATACGTCACAAAGTTTAATACTTGCCACAAAAATGGGTATAACTTAGATATAAAACACTCACAGTTTGATAGCCAGAGGTCCAGGTGAACTTTGGAGCACCTCCACCACGTGTAAGGTTTCGGGTTTCTGAATCAAATAAATAATTTGACAAGGAGCTTTTTCCACTTCTTGTCCAGGTAATTTGAT
>JAQIXD010001358.1:0-15580 GCA_034699985.1 Minunthozetes semirufus
TTGTTATTTAATTAGTGTCTCGTAATTGTATTTCTCAATCACTTTCACTGCTATTATTATTATTATTATTATTATTATCTTTAATTTAATTAAATATTATTCCATCAAAATGTCAACATTACTAAGATTCTATGAATTTTAATTAAAAAGTTGAAATTGAATCAATCACCTCCTTATAAAGTTCCTATAGATTTATATTTTCTTAAAAAACTGATTAACTTAAAATACTTGTGAGACATTGTTTATTGAATACTGAGTTATTTCAAAAAACCAAGAGAACCAATAATTTGAAGGTAAGGCTCAGAGTCTAATTATCAGCCCTAAGGTATGGAAAAATTTTGAAAACTATAATTTGCCTCAAATGTAGAAAATGATGCAATTTTTCAAAACGTTTACACTTAAGACTTCTTTAGATTCATATTTTGACAGATATTTTAAACTCGTTTTACTTAACTTTAAAATTGAAAATAATTTATTAATAATTTATTTCAAAAATTATTTATATTTCTTAAGAAAAATGAATTTTT
The DNA here is from genome assembly GCA_034699985.1 of Minunthozetes semirufus. Lineage (NCBI taxonomy): Eukaryota > Metazoa > Arthropoda > Arachnida > Sarcoptiformes > Punctoribatidae > Minunthozetes > Minunthozetes semirufus. The sequence continues at coordinate 528 of JAQIXD010001358.1, forward strand.
AATAAAAACAAATCAATTCATTAAAGTCTTAATAAAAACCAAATAATTTTTAATTAATTATAAATTGAATAAAAATAAAGAAGATTCTATTAAAGTAAGAATTGTATGAACAGAATAATGTTTTAATTAGAGTGAAGCAAACTTGAAAATGAGCGCAAACTCTCTCCGATCAATTCAATTCTGGAATCAGAGCCAACAAAAACAGACTAAAAATTGAGAGTTTGAGCAAAACTAAGAAAAATGTTTTAATAATAATCCAAAAGCAATTCAAAGCAACTAATAGTTTGAGGAAATGATTTATTTCAACAACAAGTGATGCAATTTATTACTATCGTTACACTTTGAACCTGATAGCCGATCAATGCTCATGGCTCTAATTGCAGGTTAAAATTCTTGTGCAAAGGTAGAGGAGAAAAGACCTTAAAAGTAGAACAACAGTATATCTCTTTTCATTTTGTCTTCAAATCTCTGTTCGAATAGTTCTCCAAATTTTGTTTATATTTTGACAAAAATTTTCCCAATTTGTTAATAAAATGAATGAAACTAATAAAGTGAGGGCTGATTCTGCCTGTTCAACCTCTTCAGAATCAGATCATGAAACACGTATATCGAATACAACTCGAGTTGATCCGTCTTATGAACCGAAAATTCTGAGGAAGAATAAGTCAATAAGTCGGGCAGAATCAAGCGGTTCTCTCGTTAATGAAAGCAAAGTATTAGTTCTATATACGGGTGGAACCATTGGAATGATGAGATCTGTCAAAGGAGGTAAAATAATAGCCTCAATTCATCTCTTATTCTAAATTATAATATTTATATAGTTTATGAGCCCAGAGCTAATGCCTTGGAGCAAGAGCTCAAAAGATATCCCCAACTCCATGACCCGGTATATGCTGCCAAACACTTCCGACTCTCTCCTGAGAAATCGCCACTCGTTTTACCGTAAGTTTTAAAAATTCTTTTCTTATGATTAAAAAGTACTCAAATAGTGATAATTCTAAGAGTTTTGGTGTTAAGGAATAGTTAAGGGATTTTCCAAAGAAATAATTTTGTTGTTATCTCTGATTTGTTGTCTTCAAGTCTTTCACCAAAAAGTGATTACAAATTTGTTTTTCTTTAACAATCATCTGATGAAAGGATAGCAAACAAAACACTTCAAACTCTAATGATTGTTGTTTTCTTAGAGATACGGGAGAATCGAGTCGAGTAGTCTATACTATCTATGAATACGATCCTCTTCTTGACTCATCCAATATGACTGTTGACGACTGGATTAATATTGCACACGATATTAAGGTCAGCTTATCTTATCTTTGATCATAAAAGTTAGTGATAATACAGTTCTCTAAAATTATTAAAAGATTAAATGAGTAAAGCAATACAGAGTACAGGTTCAACACTAATCTAAATTAAGAGCACAGAATATTCTTTATAACATTTGTTGAGATTTCCAATTATGGAACTCATATAAGTGGCACTTATAAGTTATAAGCTATAACTATCCAAATCTACTAATATTTTACATGAAATAGCAATATTACCATCACTTCAATGGCTTCGTTATACTTCATGGAACAGATACGATGGCATATACGGCTTCAGCCCTGTCTTTTATGCTGGAAAATCTGGGAAAGACAGTTGTTATCACAGGATCACAGATTCCTTTATTTGAAGTAAATTAAGAAATAATTCCTAAACTTTTGTAATAAATATTTCAAATGGATTTCAGCCGCGATCTGACGGAAGGGAAAACTTTTTAAATTCACTGATAATCGCAGGAAATTATTGTATACCAGAAGTGGCCATACTTTTTAATAATAAACTTGTTCGGGGTAATAGAACTTCTAAGCTATCGACCAGTGATTTGAATGCCTTTGATTCGCCAAATATGGCACCTCTTGTCACCATTGGAATCGATATAAACGGTTCGTTAAAAACTTAATAAAAATAATTAAATAACAATCTATTGACTCAACAGTTGAATGGAATAATGTTTTCCGATCCAAAACGATCGATAAGTTCTGTGTCCACCCACTCCTCAGCAGAAATGTTAGTCTATTGAGACTTTTCCCAAGTATTACCGTTGAAAATGTGAGTCCAAGTAAATTGTATGTTTTTTGTCCACAATCTATCTCATTCTAATCCCAAAGGTTAGGGCTTTTCTCAGTCCCCCTATTGAGGGAGTTGTATTACAATCATACGGTGCTGGTAATGCTCCCTCCAATAGAAAAGACATTTTGGCTGAATTCAAAAAAGCTACCGAAAGAGGAGTGATTATTGTGAATATCACTCAATGCCTTAACGGACAGGTCTCTGCTGCTTATGAGACTGGAAACGCTCTTTTAGAAGTTGGAGTAATCTCCGGTTCAGATATGACGCCTGAGGCCTGTCTTACAAAACTTTCTTATGTCTTAAGTAAAGATGAGTGGAGTATAGAAGAGAAACGAAATGTCAGTTCAGTTAACAAACGATTCCATTATTTTGTTAACAAAATTATTTTCATTTAAAGATAATTCAAACAAATATTAGGGGAGAACTCAGCTCTTATTTGGAAACTAAATACGAAGACATTGAACTTATTCGAGCCATCGCTCAGACTTTGAATGTTTCGACAAAACAAGAGATTAATGCTCTCAAAAAGTCTTTATATCCGGCTATAGTCTGTGCCATCGCAGCGAAGGTAAGTGTCGTAAATTGAGGCCACAAAAGTCATAGCATTTTACTCTTAATTCATACAATTAGGGAGACGTTCAGCAACTAATTTACTTGAAAGAAACAGGCGCTGATCTGTGTGCCCCTGACTATGACCTGAGAACGCCACTCCATATCGCAGTTGGTAATGGACATATACCAGTTGTCGAATATCTTTTAAGTGAAGGTAAAATCTTAGGCATCTTTTAGCACATAACTTATGATTGTATGGATAGGGGCTAACGTTCATCTCAAAGACAAAAACAGTGAAACACCTCTTCAATTGGCAATAAAGCATAATAATAGGGAAATCATAGCTCTTCTGCGACAGGCGGGCGCTTATTTGGAGCTAAACACTGGAGTCGCTGATTCTGTGACAAAGTAGTGACTTTCCATAAGAATTATATTCTAATAACTGATTTATATGTAGAGCCGCTGCAAAGGGAGACTTAAACCACTTGCAATCATTACATTTGGCCGGCGCTGACTTAAATCAATCGGACATATTTGGGCGGACATGTCTACACGTCGTACGTTTCCTACAATATTCTTCAACTGATTGACTATTATATGACTTGTCATCTGATAGGCCATCGAAAACAACGAGAAACAAGTGGTTCGATATCTTCTCAACGAGAAAGGAGTCAACAAATTCAAGTCAGATATTTATGGCCAAAACGCTGATAAAATCGCTCAACACTTCCAAAACGAAGAGATAATCGATATTCTGAGGCAATCCGTTTGACAATAATTAAACAAAAATAAAAAAATCTTTAATTAAATGATAAAATGACTGCCATTACAGGCTTTTATGAAATTGAGTTTAAAGCCTTCAAATTGAAGTAAATTTAAATCAATTATAACTTAATTTTATTTCGAATTAAAAGTAATTAATATTTAATTAAAAAAATTGAATAAATGATTGAAAAATGAATTTTAAGTAAATATACGAAACTCTGGAAAATATAATGATTTTGTTATGACTTTAATAATTCGTTTAAAAGTTCACATTTAGATAGACTTTCGGGTGGACTCGACTTTGCGGCCAAATCTAAAGCTGTGGTCAAATCCCAGACCTGTAAGTGTCCATTGGAATGACCGGTCAGTATATAACGTCGGGATCTGTTACCCATTGCCACAGCTTCGCACTCATGAACACAAAATGCGGTTATTAGTGATGAGTCGACAGAACTTAAACTACAAATCTTATGTCCGTTGGAAGCGGTCAACACATTCGCCGAATCCGTCTGCGATCGGAACAGTTCTATAAACACTTGTTTGTCGCCGTCGTCCTGATCTCCAAACGGACCGACTTCTGAGTCGAAATGATTACTGCTTTCAACAGTGACTGAACTGCGGGCCGGCGGCTGATCCATATCATCATTAAAGAGGTCTTCATCGAACTTAATTATTCTGAAGGAGGCGTGAGGTGTGGATCCGGGTTGTGTTGATATACGACCCCTGAATCTGGTGAGAGTCCACGTCCTGACATGCATTTGATTGCAAACACTAATCAAATACTTCTCACTTAACATAACTCTTGAGATTCCATTCAAATGAACTTTAAATGTTTGGAACAGTTGTGGTCCGTGTCCTACAGTTTCTGGATGTTGAACGAGTACTCTAACAGTTCCACCTCTTGTTCCGTATGCGATCTCAACCCAATTACCATTGGTTTTGGGGGTTCGCGTCAAATAACAAGAAATGGCAGTAATCTCTTCAGAGTCGGGGTCTTCATAGAGTTCATTAATGAGGAGATCCCCGTCTTTCATACGTAACGGAAACTTTTGCATATCTATCAGATATATTGATCCCAAACGAGAGCCCAGTAGTAGAAAATTACAGCCGGCCTTATCGTAAGCCGTTATAGTGGATGCGTCTGCCGTTCCCTGTTTCAGATCCTGAACTAACCAATGCTGGGAAGACGAGTGCCAAACACCAACTCTTCCTCTTTCGTAACCCAAAGCGACTAAATATAGAAATAATTAAATAAATGGAAAACAATTACCAAAAGAGATATTTAGTACCCAATTGTGATCCAATGAAAAACATTGAATTAATGGTACAGTTGTTCAGATGAAAGCGTCCGATCTCTTGCTTTGGGTTTCCGTTTCCGACATTTGTATTGATTTCATTGTTTGGACTATTTGTTGGATTTGTGGCCAAATTATTGTAATGAGAAACAGTTATAGACCACAAACGGATAATTGATTTCTGGTCTTTGATTGCGAGCATTAGTTTAGGTCCTGTAAGTGGAGCGACGCCACAGTTGTAATAAAAAGCTATTTCTTCGATCATATCATCGATTGGTTGCGATTCAAAGACTAACTGCCAGCCCATCGTGTCTTTCAGTCTATAACAGGTCACGACGTGGTTGTGCGCCAAAGCAATGGCGTTGTGATGCGCCACCACTTGTCGCACCGGCTCTGACCGACTGCTACGGATGTGAGCCTGAAAAAGGATATCTCCACCACAGGTGGGTTTCCGGTGGAGTTGATCGCAGAGTTGTAATCGTCTAACGAGTGGTGTTATCCCATAAAACTGTGATTCGTGTAAAAGCATATCTAAATTGCATTGATTTATGGCAAACAACTGACGAGTTCTCAAATAATTTAAAATAATTGCAAACAGTTTCGGATCTCTGTCTACAAATATGGCGCCCGAAGAATCTCGAAGTGAAGAGATGCGACCCGAAAGTAGAGCCGTAAAGAATGTGTCCCCAATTGATGTCAATGTTTGACGCGAAGTCGTGAATCGCTTCCCTCCGACGTTCAAACTTATTATCTCCTCGTCCTCTGACTTCTTCTGATAGAGATATGAATGACTCAAACATTTCTTCATCGCAGACATTGTGAACGATAAAAGGTTTTGCACAGCAGATGAAGGAATGTAACGATCAATGAATTAAAGATTTGTTTTGTTTATGTTTTGGTTTACATTTAAAAGTGGTTTTAATGACGCGTCAAAAGGGATCTCACATTCAATACGACATTCATTGAAATATTACAATAAATTCAATTTATATTTCATCTGATTTTAAAGAAGATATAACTCTTTCGTTCATTTTTTATTAATTTGTAAACAATTTTAACGAATTATAATCAATAATAATTGTCTTTTAGTAATTAATAGTTTTAGTTGAATTAAATGTAATAGATAATTGTCAAATCTATATTGAACTCTATGATAAAGTTTTGAATTGAATGCTGTCATTGTATTATGAATTTCATGATGTAATTCAATAGATAAAGAGTGACAGAGACAGTGATAGAGACAGTGACTGGCTCAATTTTATTATTAGCAACAGCTTATTTAGCGATTCAATGATCTGGAAGACACTCTTGTCAGGGTATTACTGATTTGGACAGTTGGTTGAGTTGAAAGTTTGGACTTAAAAGAGTGGATTTCATCATTTGTAATGAGTGTTGAGTCAAACTGCAAGTCATTTAAACGAGTGTTACGTCATTAATGTGTTGTGTTTTGCGATCAAATGTTTTATAAAATATTTAATTGAAATCAATTTTAATTCAATTTATTTGAACTTAATTTTAGTTTTAAAACTTTAACATATTTTTAGATTAATTTATTGCAAACCTTTTATTTTTATTTGTTTTAAATTTAATGAATATTTGATCACAAAATGATTGACCAAAGCGACGATATTTCGTCAAATGACTCAACAATTGATTCTTTAAATGATTTAAAAATTAGTGACAATTACACAGACTTTCGGACAGAAAGAGTCAACAAATTAGGTTTTGAACCACAAAAAGAGATCGTTTACAACAGATATCTGCCATACAATCACCAATTGGACGAAGAAAGCGTCCAATACTTGGCTCAAATCAAAGCAAATATCGGCCGAACTCTTGTCCTAAACGACAGACACGGTTTTCAATGGATTTCAGATCTTTCGAAGTATTCTTTGATTTCAATTAATTCTTAAGATTTTTATCGTTTTATTCAAAACAAAATTAAACAAAAAAATAAATGTTTGAACAGATATTTACGTCTTTACGGTCAGACCTTCTCCAAAGAGGATCACATTTATTTCATAAACACTTTATATGAAGTGATTATAATTCCTGGACTTGAGTTGAATCGTGTCTCCCATTACGCCAACGTATTGTCCACTTTGCTTAAGTCAGTTACCATTTGTTAAGTCTTTTGATTAGTTCTTCATTTGAGACAATTTTTGGTTTTATTTCAATAGAAAGCGGGAACTCATAACTCGGGACGACTTGACTATTGAATGGCGTCCCTTATATGAGTTGTTTGAGAGGACTCTCTTCTCTTCGTATGAGAACTTAGGGATGTATTTCATTCCCGATAATTACGAGACAGCGATCAAGAATTTGATCCGCAGCTGTCGGCCCTATTTTTCTCTTCAGTCCACTCAAGAAATGTTAGACGAGTGGCGACCACTGCTCTGTCCGTACGACACAGTTATCATTAAAGCGACCGCTTATTTGGAACTCTTTTTACCGACACTTCTTCCGCCCGAACATCACGACAAAGGATTTAAACTATGGTTCGAAGAGTTTATGCTTTTATGGCAGACATCACAGAACACTCCCTCGTGGGAACAGAATCTAATATATCTGTTCGCACGACTGGCCAACGATAACATCGGTTACATCGATTGGAATCCACTTATTCCGCAAATATTCACTCATTTGATACGGAGTTTCAATTTGATGGGCGGTCAGCACAAAGTCCAGATCACAAGAGGTTACAGTGTTTTCAATATAAATTCAGTGGTGCTCTGGTTAGTGGCTATGTTGGGCCCACAGTCTCGATGTCAGGATCACGTGACCAAACTGTTCAAAGCAATTGAATCCTATTATCATCCGTCAAATACCGGTAAATGGAATCTTAAGCTCCAGAATTTGCTTTTTAAACTTCCGGCCTCTTTCGTGAGTCGTCTTTATCGGGAGCGGTATAAGAAGCAGTCGTGGAGAACACCCATTCCTCAGGAACACAAACTCACTGAAAATGATATCAACGAATTCGTGGACAGTATTATAAATGTGGTAATGATTTCTATGTTTAGCAGATTCGGTGTCGTAGAGTCTGCCACTGCTCTCCAAAGTCTTTCACTTCTGAGACCTGAAAAAGTTATTCCTCCGGTTCTCGAGAAAATGTACTCATCTTTTGAGACATTAACAGAACCCCATAGACTGACCGCATCGATGCAGTGCGTCATTTCAGTTGCCAGAGCTCTCGTTCGGCCAAACAAATTCTATCCGGAGGGACCGACTCACGTGTTGCCACTCCTTCTCAGTTCATTAGATGGTCTGGACGTTAATGATATGAAGAAATGTATGGTCACCTTTCAGTTTATCGCCACGTTTTCCACTTTGGTTCCTCTGATTGACTGTTCCTCTGCTGTTAACCTCAGAAATGATTTGACTGAGAATGAGGTTCAGATATGTTCGGCCACCGCTCAGTTCGAAGACTTTGTTTTGCAATTAATGGACAGATGTTTCGCTTTAATAGAAAACAGTTCTTTAGAACAAATCACTCGATTAGATCAGGAAAGCGAACGAATGAATCTGAACGCAGAGGAAAATATCATCGAAATTGGTTTGGCCTCTACTTTTGGATCAGTTCTTCTTCAGTGTTCTCCACAAATATTAGAAGTAATTCCTTTTTAATAGGTTTTCCAATTCTAAGACTCTTTTAATTATACTTTTAGAGCGCTGTCGACAAACTTTATTCGTTTGTTTCGAGTCATATATTTGAGACAAAAGTCGCCGGAAAGTTCGCCGCCATTTTAGTCCGCTGTTGTGCTAAAGTAACGATTATATCATTTTCAAAGAGAGTGTCCATTAAATTATTTTATTGTTTGTTTAGGCGAACGCCGAGCTCTCCCTTCGAAAGTTTTTGCCTCATTTTTGTCGATTAGTTTTGACTTTGACTGAAAGCGAAGAGATTCTCAATGAAGAGACTTTAGACCCGGAATTGTTGTTTGGTCTTCAGATCCTCTCAGAGTTGGTTCGTTGCGATGGAAAACATTTGGTTAAATACAGAGATATTATTGTCAGTGTTTTGGACCGAACTTTACATTTGAAGTGCAGAAAAGGATACGCTCTTTCGAGTCTGATTTTAAGACACGTCCTCAAGTCTATGACTGTTCTCTGCGCCCAAGACTTCAGAAGTATCTCTAAATCGTGGGAAGACTACGGAAACTTTGAGAAAGACCTTCCCATTAGAGTAAGCGATTGTTTTTGTCACAAATGAGTTAATAATTTGTGTGTAATATAAGGATTGGGGCACTACTTTCGATATACACCATTTAGATGTGAAATGGCATGAACCTGATCAACAGGAACTGGACTTCGCTCAGTATCTGCTCGAACGGATTCTTCGCTCAGAATTACATGATTTGCAACTTTGGATAAAAGGAGAGAAAGTTATGTCTCGTGAAAACATTCAAAGATGTTTACTCATTATTCTGGACTGCATTAGCGGAGCGGCCACTTCTCTTCCACTTTGGGAGGGGGAACCCATTGTTTTGTAAGCATATCATATCATAAGTTATAAAGAGTTTGATTTTCTCATTGAATTTAATTCTCATTAATTAAAGATTTGAGTCTTTAATACCGAATAACACAAGTATTGTGAAAAATGTCGGATCAAAAACCATTCACTTCTCTAATGGAGAGAACATTAGAGAAACTGTTCTAAAGACACTTCGTTCGGCGCTCCTCTATTTAAACAATACCTGCGAAGACGACACTAAATCTCTTTGTCGTCTGATTAAGGTTTGATTTTAATCAATTGCGAAGAGTTTGTTCCCTAATATTGTTTTGAATATTAAGCTCTATAACAATGCGATGTTCTTTTGGGGCGTCACTAAAAACGATTACGACACCCGTTGGAAGAGCTTTCAATTTGTCAAAAAGGCTTTGGGAAACAAATTGACGGAACAGAAACAACACATCAGAGCCATTCTTATTGATAGACTTGTCCTCCAACACGATGTGAGTCATTATTTTGATCTTAAATTCAGTTTTAATTATTGTTTTGTTTTGTTTGCGATTTAAAGATGCGTTTAATGAACAAATCGATGACACGATTCACAGAATTACATCAATTATTGATGAAAGACCTGATGTTATTAGCCACGAGTCATTACAGTGAAGTTCGTTGTCAGGCACAGGACACTCTTTTTAACTGCTTTCGGTCGTTCCCTTATTCGTATCGCTTAACTCTTCCCGATTTGATTAAAAATCTATGCAAAGACAACGACTCAAATCACGAACAGTTTAAAGGCTCTCTTTATCTGATAATTGGTCGAAGAGGCAGTTCTCTGCTAACAGCCCGGGACTGGTCAACGCTCAACCTCTTATGGCCGGCATTAGTAAATGCCAAGCATTCAGAAAAGCCGAGTATTATTCGGTTAATAGACGTCGAGATTACGGGTTATGTCCGCAAATACTTCGATACGTTGTCCCTCAGTATTGATATTCCAGAGAGTTGTGTCTCAATTGCAAAAACTGTTTGGACTCATAACAAGAGTAATCCAAAGCCAGCGTTTGACTATCCCTCTGAAACTGAAATTAGTTTTGCCTTGAAATTGGCTCAAAAGAGGAACGACACTAATATTGATTTATACAAAGATTTGGTCGAAAAACTCGTATCACTTATGGAGTCCTCTAATCTGTGAGTCCTTTCATTCTCTTTTGATTTCTTTGTTCTTATCTCTGATTTTTCTTTTGGATTAAGTCATTGGCGTTACTATCAGTTATCATACGTATTGTTAAGTATGTTAATAAGACACGACATCCCACTCCCAGCAAATGCCATCAAATTATTCACAAAGAACTTAATCCACGACACACTTAATATCCGAAAGATATCTATCTCTGCATTCAGTGCTCTTCTCAAACAAATGAAATCAAAACACAATAAAATTGAATTGAATCCGACTCCAACTGACAACCAATGGCTTCAAACGGATTCCTCTCTTGTGATCGAAAGCGAAGATCAGTTCAAATCAATTAATTTTATAGACAAACCTCACATCGGGTTCTATTGTTTCCCGAAACCGATGTTAGTTTACGACAAAAACAATTCACCGAAACCTTTAAATAATGAGAACTACTCTGAGAGTCAACTAATTATTATAAAAACATTTTCTGAGAAACAATTCTTGGATACATTCTTAGGATTCTTATCACTCGAAGAGAACAAAGGAAAGGATAAGTTCTCTTCAAAGAAGTTTCAATTATGGAAAGGATTGTTCCGTAATTTTGGTCCCTTTAATTTGGAACTACTTATGCCTAAGATAACAGATTTTGTTAACGAATCCCAAGAGAGCGCTCACAGGACAGCGGCTGAGATTATTGTCGGTTGTGTTCGCGGTTCCAAACACTGGGACTTCGACTCTACCTCTAAAATGATATCACATTTGCAGCCAATTATAGTTCAGGTCTTCAATAATATAACAACTGAGACACTAACTGATTGGGGGACGTGTAGTGCCACTATGTTTGAGAACAGAGACGCCCGAAGACTCACTTGGATTTTGAAGATATTCCTGGACGACCCTTTGAAAGCTGGTGCAGAGGTCTTATCGTCTTTCCTTCAGGCGAGTCGACTCTATTTACTTCACGGCGCTGTACAACAGCAGGAGTGGCGCTCCCAAAAAGTCTTACAGCAGTTACTCGAATACTTAGAGGACAACCATTTGACACATTCTTATCAAAATGTTAGGGAACGCATCGGAAGGTATGTCTAATCAATTATATTTTGAAATTACTATTAAATAACTGATTATTCTTTGAATTACAGTCTTCTCTGTAATATATTTATGTTTGATGTGAACATCCCTTCCCTCCCAAATGCGTTTGCGTCGGCACCAAAGAGAAGTACTTTCATCGATAAGATTATTCCTCGCCTTCAGATTCTGTACACTCAGACATCCGATTCAAAAGAGAGCCAAAAGAGTGATTCCAATGTATTGAATGGGTTTACAACACAATCACCCGAACGTAAAGATGCGGGAAATCTATTGAAGACAATCTCCAAATGGATTGTTGGAAACGTACCCAGAGTTGCATACAGTGCTCCCCCGGAAATGTTCAAATTCTTGCCAATCGTTAGCTCTTTCCTTATTGTCACTAAAATTACGAACAAATGGTTTAATTAATTTCTGATTCAATAGTTATGTCAAATGCAAAGCGAAACGAGTGATGAAGAGTTGGTTCGGGAATCGTTTTTTGCTATAATTATGTTAAGCCACGCATTACTGACTCCCGAAGGCATACAAATGGCAATCAATGTCTCAAAACAAGTAATTCTATTATTATTAAAATCTTTTTATTTTTCTAATGAGTTATTGTGAGCTCAGGTATGTGTGACCGCCAACTGGCACGCGAGGTCTGCCATTGCGACTTTCCTCCAGTATATGGTGTCATCGAATCTATTCATTCTTATGGACAATAAGTTATGGGTGGAAGATATAACTCAAATGATTTTAGACCTCTTAAGTGATGAGAGGAATGAAGTGAGAGAATCGACTGCAGAAACTCTGAGTGGTTTAGTTCACTGCGAGTTCGTTAAGATCGACCGAAAACTCATTAAACACTTCGAACTAAAATCAAACCACAAATTGAATCGAATAAAGCAATCGAATGGAACCACAATTGTTGATCCCAAAGACCTGACTCTAAGACACGGCGGTATTCTGGGGTTGTGTGCCTGTATTAATGCCTTTCCATACGATGTGCCCGATTTCATGCCTGACATTTTGGTTTTCCTCTCATATCATTTGAATGATCCGCAGCCAATACCCGTGAGTATAGCTATACTAAGGCTCTTCTTATTATAGTATGTCTGTCCTATAATTTGTTTCATTCAATAAACAGACGGCTATAAAGAAGACACTTTCAAACTTCCGTCGCACTCATAACGACAGTTGGCGCGACCATAAGCTCAAGTTCAGTGATGATCAGTTGGCCGTCATTACGGATCTATTGGTTTCCCCTAATTATTACGCTTAAGACCGAAGACTCTCAGAATAACCCAAATGTTTGAGACTTTAATTTAATTCTAATTTATTTGAAATTAATTTTGAATTAATTATCGGCTTTTCGTGTCTTTGAAAACGTATATAAAAACTTGTGATAAATATTTGACTGAATCTTAGATTTTCTCAAATTATTATCGATTTTAACGTTTGTAAAGAAATCAGTGAATTATTATTCATTTTTGGCTCAAAATTATCGAAAATAGTCTAAAATGTCTAAAATGAGGGCAAATTTTAATCATTTTGTAAACAATTTTTAATGAAATAATGATTTTTATAAAAATTTGTGTCAAATAATTGAAACTTAATTTCAGTTTAAAAACACATAAAAAGAGAGAAATCTTTGATTTGTTTTAACTTTTATTTTATTCAAACAAAAAGTTATTAAAAACTATTTTAAAAATAAATTCATTTCATTTCCGATGTTTTCTCTCCACATGAGTCCAGCCCTCACTGTCCGGATCCATCTGTTCTGATGGTTCGTCGGTTTTCATATCTTCTTCACTATTAATATTCAAAGTCTTCATTTGGTTCTCGAATTCATTGTCTTTTTGTTGTAAACTATTGTTAACCGAAACTCTATTAACATTTCTTTGTTTAATAATTTCTATTTCGTCCATAACTTCTTGTAATCGACCGGAAGTGCATAAACGGAAGTATTTACAAACATTTGTGGCAAATACTTGAACAGATCCGTCTTCGATGATAGTATCGAACTCATTGTCAATAATTTCTTCGACAAAATCCATAACTTCGTCAACACTTAAATCGTTATTCATTTTAAAGAACTCGACGATAGTCTGTATCATCCAAACTAACTTATCATTTGAATCCTGTCCTCCCATTCCATGTTCAACACACAACTGGAATGATTTCCATTCTTTCATTGTCTGATCGATGGCTGAACCGAAAATTTCATCGAAATTTGCGGACATTTTGCTCAAGTCTTAGAAGAGTATCACAAAAGGTTTCAAACTATTTAATACATCAATAAATAGATCAAAGAATTGTATTTTAATGTAATTTAAAACAAATTCAATAAAAATATTTAAATTAAATTAAATTAAAATCCAAAGACTTTTAAATTGTTTTGTGTTTTGATTTGTTTGTGAAACACATGTTTTGCATTCATTGAACGCATGCGTCACTCAATTGACTTAAAAACTTGTTTTTTAAACCATAAAGAAGTTTAAGTAAAAGAACTCTTAATATAAACCAATTATGTCATACAAATATTATCTTAAAAAAGACTTTCAATATTGAGTCCAACAATTTGTATCAATCGGTGATGTCTTGTATTTGAATCAGTGATGGATTTGATCACTCTTTTGATCGGTATATTTGTGATTGTGATAGGAATCGGAGCCTATGTCTGGCAGTTTTCTAATGTATTCTTTACACGCAATCAATGGTTTTCGCCGACAAATAAGACTATTTTGATTACTGGATGTGATTCAGGAATTGGTTTCCGATTGGCTCAAAATTTCTACCAAAAGGGATGTATTGTATTCGCAACTGTTCTTGAAATCAATGGAAATGGTGCCAATCAATTAAGAAAATTATCTTCTGACGATCAGAGATTGCAATTGATCCAAATGGATGTAACTAAAGATAGTGACGTCAATCAGGCATTTTCCCAAATAGATGAATATCTCAAAGAATTTGAAATGGAAGGTATGTCCCATATCTTCATATTTGCCGAATTTTCCCGAGAATTGCAATTATTTATTGAAATTATTTTTTTCGTGAATTTTGTGGGAAATCTTTGATATGATTTGATGACACACTTATTGAGTTCATCGAAAGTGTGTCCTCTTTTCTCCGCTGATTATAAGAACTATTCTCCGAATATATCCAAAGCTTTGGGCATTTAAACCAGTTTTTAGTTATTTCTTTAAATATTTTATTTTTAACTTTTTTTCCGTAAAAAAATCGTTACTAAAATAGACCTCAAATATGATTAAAAGTAATTTTTCTCTAATCTGTGGCTTTCCTTTCAATCATGGGTTTCCTTTCGACAATAACCAACATTTTATTAGCAAAATTCTGTACAGAAAATTACAGGAATTTTCTTTAAATGAGTTAATAATTAATTTTTCCAAATTCAGACCACAGTTTAGATTTGTGTTCAATACTTGAGTTTAGAATTGAAGAGCAAAAAATATAACTTCAAGTGGAGGCCAGACATAGAGCACCTGACAATAATCTAACGAAAATATCTAATAATTTATGACTAAAATATTATAAAAAGTAATTTATAGCTTTTTGTTGTCTAAATCTGTTTTTGTGTCTCAATTTCCAATTCATTATTAGGGGTACTCTAGAG
>JAQIXD010001359.1:0-15560 GCA_034699985.1 Minunthozetes semirufus
CTGTCACCTCTACGATCAGTTATTATTCTAAAACTGATTAACAATTCTTAAGAATTTTCAGAATTTATTAAATAATAGTTTTATTTGATCTTTAATTCACTTATTTTTTATAAAAACTTGAAATAAATTATAAAAACATTAAATAAGAGCTCAAAACAGTTCATCAAAACCAATGTTAAACAGGTTTTCAAGGACTCCGACACAAATAAATTGTACCATTAATTGAAAATTCATTGTTCAACACTGGTTCCAATGAGAGGTATTCCACCGTTTCATTTATCCTCAATGAGTGAGACAGACCTTCAAAACAATTATGAAGTGCAGTCTCTATTAAGAAGCACTAATTAATTCATATTTTTGTTCAACTTTTCCCGAATTATTTGACCAATTATTGAGTAGAAGAAGACATTACCCATAGATTACATCCACTCATAGTCTATGAGTCATAGATTAGACGAAGAATTTAAAATAAGTTCTGAAAATTGTATTAAAAATATTTATTTAATTAAAACTTTGATTCAAAGTCTAATTCTTCGGAAATTTACAATAAATGCCATAAAATATAAGCAAATAAACTATTTTTAATACAAATATTAATACAAATATCAATTGTAATTTGAGCACAAATGTTGTGGTTGTGCTCGACTCACAACTCTATTGAAATTTTCAAATAAATGTTACAATAATTTACAGAAAACTAAACCAAAAACTCAAACATTGTTTTCCTAACAAACGATAATCGATTGGAAGCATTGGTTTGTTATGAAAGCCTAGAATTAGGACAGAATAAGTCATTTTAGGTCACATTCACGGCAATAGCAAATGGGTTAACGGAGTCTACGCTAAAGATTAGGTCATTTAAGTGCAGTGGAGGACAGTTGAAGGTTAACGAAGGGCTCGAAATATAAGGCAAACAAAAGAGAGTCTCATTTAAACTAAGAATAAATTACTTTAAAACCAATTCATTAAACAAATGCTTAATAACTGAATAAAAGGCTTTAAGTTTAGACTAAAAGGCATTAAATGAGAAATGAATTCAATATTTAGTGTTTTAGTCAATAATTAATCGATTTTTTAGATGAAAGTCATATAAAAAACAGTTTTTAAATTAATTGCAATAAAAAACATATTTTTTGAAATAGTTGTGCAAAAAAGGTATCACTTATTCTGTGCTAATATTAAGTTTGATATCAAGTGGTAATCAAATTATCAAAAACAAAGAATAAATTGATTTTGTTTTTCAAACAAAACCAGAGTTTTAGACTTTTTCGGGTTTTTTTTGCAACTAAAATGAGGGAAATTTGCCGCTAATTATAGACTTGAAAATGAAGTTTGAATTCATTACCAGAAATTACAATTCGCTGAAGACTTTTATAGGGAAGTGATTATCAATAAATAGATTGAAACCATTGATCACAAGCTGTTTAGTAGCGCTTCCAAAGAGTATTCTTTTCGTAGAACTTAATCAGTAGTTGTGGACACTTCTCGTGAAGAATATGGTTGGGTATGAGATCAGCTGTAGTCATGTCTTCCCTGAACATCACCAAAAACATGAGTCCGTTTTGTTCGTCGCTTTTGGCGCCCAATATCTTGAAGGGATGGAACCCGCGGTCAAAACCATTCAACTTTTTGCTCGTTTTGTCCACTAATTGAATATCTCTGTCATTGTCTTTCATGTCTTTGATTGTGCCCTTCATTTCGTTTGACAATCCATTGGAACAATTGGACAGTCCGTTAGACAGACCATTGATTCCGTTCGTCAAACCATTTGTTGTCTTCTGATTCGACTGATTGTCAAACTCTTTGATGAGATTTTCGAAGTCTTCGATATTTTCGGAAGTCCTCCACTCTTCGGTCTTTTTATCACATGATTTGCACTCAACTAAGAACTCTTTGTTTCCATCTCTGGACAATCGTTTGTCTAATATCTTGTGCACCGATTTATCACTCATTTGTTCAATCAATTGATTGTAAACTGATTTTGTACTCTAATTGGTGTCAAAAAAGCTGTGAAAATGAGTAAAACATTTGATCAAAAAGTGACTCAAATCCGCGCAAAACAACAAATAATAGACAACAAGAAGATGGCGCTAATGTATGCACACTATTATGCAATCAATACTAGAAATTCATATCAATCTAATTGTTAACCCAACCCATCGTGGAATTGAGATTGAATTGAATTGATCATGGTTAAATGGTTAAATTTAGCCAATCCTATTACTTAAACCTGTCAAGATCAAGGAAAATAAGTTTTTAGCTTGATTCAAACTTTTTATCTCAAATTATTGTTGACATTCAATATAATCAAGATATAGTTGATGGTTAATGGGCTCTAATTCGATGAATAAATGTATGGATTTTTGTTTAATAGAAAGTTTTAATCAATTTTTGATTTGAATTAAGAAAAGAGCATATATTTGCTTATAATTGATATATTGCTATATAAATATATAGTTCATTAAACTTATAGCAAGATAAAAGTGTGGTAAAAGTGATAAAACTTTTAGCAAATTATTGGATAAGACCTACAAATCAAATGCTTTGGTGATCAAGTCATGTATGGATCGCCTTCTAATGCCTTATCCAAAGTTTTGAATATTTTCTTCGATTAAACTTTTTATTCAATAATTTTGAACAGAATTTGAGTGAAACTCAAAAATGATTTAAACATTTATTCAAATAAATGGCTTAAAATTCTGATCCAATAATCAGATAATAATTAAAATAAAATTCATTTTAAACAAACATTTGAGAGAAAAAGTATCGAAGAAATAGGAATAAAGTCATCCAACGAGAGTGAAGAGAGAGAGCTAACGATAATAAATAATTGTTTTTTGACCTCAAATATTATCGATTATTGAAATCAAATGTAATATTTAGTCAAATAATAGTTACAAACAAAACACTTCTTCTGATAAGAAATTCATAAATATTTGTATAAAAAAATTCAAATAAATATTTTGTCGAAAATCCTGTCCTTTTTGGCAACATTTCAATGGCAGTGGTCGTCATCGAAGGCCGTAAAAGTTGCCAGTCTTCGGGAGCCGACCAGAAAATAGCCCAAACCTGCGCCCAATATCACTGCCAAACAGATCCAGACATTGAAGAGCATAAACGATAGCATAAGAATATATGAGACAAATATTTGGATCATATGTAACACCGTTTGTATGATATGTGCGAACGATAGCATTGGAATCTGTCGTCTTGAGTGCCGCTCCGGATGAAGGGGTCGCTCATACCTATCACTGGTTGTTGATTGGCACGAGTCGTTTTGCGATTCCTGAGCACTGTTACTGACTGACTGTCCGTTTTCTGTGATCACATTCACTCTGACAACACTAGCGTTCGCCAAATGGAGCTGACGGTAGTATTTCAACAGTTCATAGGCCAGGGCTAACACGAAGAATAGGACACACCATCCGAACAGTGCTATCAAAAAAAACAGATGTGAAATATTCAATCAATTGGTGGGTGTTTTACGCATTACCTCCATTAGTATGTGCCGTCCACTTCTCAAAAAGTATGTGGTCTTCAAAGCCTGTGTGGAAATACATTTTCATATTCATATCCATATTCATCTTCATTCCACCCATTTTATGACCCATGTCTCCCATATCCATAGTAGAAGACATATTCATATGAGAAGGGGCCGACATCTTCATTCCGTCCATAATTAGGATTAATGTCACAACAAATCAATTATAAATCAATAAAAAAAAGTTTACAAAGTTTTACATTAAATCTAATATAAGTAATAACTGATTGCAATCACTATTGAGTTGTTCTACGATTAATGTCACGACTAATCACTGTTTTGTGTTAAAATAGATTTTAATAAAATCCGTTCTAACGATACTTAATTGAACTTTGAATAACTGATATAGAGTTTAGTCAAACAAATGATAACGAATTGCGATTAAATGTCACAAAAATTAAATTAAATTAAATTGAAAACTATTACTGAATAAGAGTTTGCGTACAAAACACTCAAAAAATTCTCTAATTTAAATCAAAACTTATTTCAATTATTTGTAAATTGAGATCAATTGGGAAACAAATGTAAAAATAGTCGAAATAGTTTTGAATACTTTTGACTTCCCTTTCAATTAAATGTCAAATCATACTCTTTAGGCAGAATCCCAACTATGAAATCCAATATCATTATGATTTGGTCAAATTTAACTTAAATTTAGCATGGTCATTCATTTCAAATGACACTCAAATATACAATTAAACAATTTTATCATAATTTAGATAAATAAAAGTATAATAGAATTTTTATCTACCACAATTTTTTATATCATTGGAACGTTATACCTCTTGAGGAGTTATCTGGGTTCATTCCACATCAAACAATTGAAAATTATCAAGCTATCAGTGTGAAAAATTGTTTTTCAGCAGTCACTTCATTCACCAAGAATTTTATCAAATAATAACTAAACTTTGTTTCAATTCAACTAAAATATAGTCTAAAAGTTATTTCATTTGTTCTTAAGATTGAAATATTCATTGAAACAGCATTTCATATATGACTTTATTGACAAGAAGTCAGTCATCAGAATATTTTTGAAGCATTAATGAGATTTTAATCACATATTAAACGATAATTACTTAAATTGATTAATAACTTATAGGAAGTAAGAGTTGCAACAACTACCTAGTTTATAATAGTTTATAATAGTTAATATTAGTTTAAAATTAGTTTAATTGGCATTTATTAGGATTCAAACCCATTGGAGATCGTAGTAATAAAATTCAATAGAGTATAGTGTAATTAAGAGGCAATTAACCAAGTTAATGGTCTGTTTAATTTGAGTAAACGTGTCTGATTAAATCAAATATTTATTCACTTGTCGTTTAATTTATCAATTATTGAAATAAAAGGTAATTTAAACACAAAAACTCACCTAAATATTGATTTTTAGGGAAAATTTGTTCATCGCTCGGTGAAACACAAATATTTAATTGCTCATCTCAAGTTTCATCTATTTAGTTTCAATTTAATTAAAGTGAGATTAAAATCAATTTTTAGCAAAATTTCAGTAAATTTTCAATCTTGATAAAAGTTGTAAATAAAATAAAGATATTAACTGAGATTTAATGACTAGGGACAAGTTCTTTCATAATCTTGGTGTAAATGATCTAGTTTAAGTGATTAATCTAATAATTTAAACCTAATTAAATACGAAGTGATTTAAAGTGAAATAAAATATCGATAAAAATGAGAGTAAAAACATTGGGTTTCAAAACTTTTCATTTGAATACTAAGAATATATACCTTTTAAGGACTGTAACCTATAGAAATCGCTATAAAATAAGGGACCAAAACATTGCTCTAAAGTTACTAACACTTGATTTGCGTGAAATTGAAAACAAAACAAAAGTCACGTTTGATTTGAAAGACAATAAACAAAAACAATTGAATGGATTCACACAAATCCGGTTCAAGTCATCGGTCGTCGATATCTTCGACCCCTCCCTCACACTCCAAGTCATCTTCGGATAAGGTTCGGCCCAACTATAAGCTGACCTACACTTTGGCCGGACATACAAAAGCTGTTTCATCGATCAAATTTTCGCCGAACGGGGAGTGGTTGGCCTCTTGTTCTGCGGATAAGATCATCAAACTGTGGGGCGCTTACGATGGAAAGTTCGAGAAGACTATCGCCGGACACAAACTCGGTATCAGTGACATCGCCTGGAGCTCAGACTCAAGACTATTGGTGTCCGCCTCCGACGACAAGACACTCAAGATTTGGGAATGCGCTACAGTAGGACATTCACTCTTCCCATCCCTTTCCTATTATTAACCGATTCTTTGTTTTAATTATTTAGGGAAAGGGTTTGAAGACACTGAAAGGTCACTCGAATTACGTGTTTTGTTGTAATTTCAATCCGCAGTCGAATCTAATTGTCTCCGGATCTGTAAGTTGTGGACAATCTTTAAAATCTACTTTTATTCAATGATTTAATTGATATACAGTTCGATGAATCGGTTCGCATTTGGGACGTGAAGACAGGCAAATGTCTTAAGACATTACCGGCTCATTCGGATCCGGTGTCTGCGGTTCACTTCAATAGAGACGGAACACTAATCGCCAGCAGTTCTTATGACGGCTTATGTCGTATTTGGGACACGGCTTCGGGTCAGTGCCTCAAAACACTGATCGATGACGACAACCCTCCCGTCTCTTTCGTTAAATTCTCGCCAAACGGTAAATACATATTAGCGGCCACTCTCGACAACACACTCAAACTCTGGGATTACAGCAAAGGAAAGGTATGCCTCAAATCCATTATTTACTAAATCTTATTATCAGATAATTTACTTAAAAATATGTTTGCATTTCAGTGTCTTAAGACATATTCGGGACATAAGAACGAAAAGTATTGCATTTTTGCCAATTTCTCTGTCACCGGAGGAAAGGTATGTAAACTCATTCATACAAATCATTATTGATTTGATTTGTTTTGTCAATCAGTGGATAGTCTCGGGTTCTGAAGACAATTTGGTATACATTTGGAACTTACAAACCAAAGAAGTGGTACAGAAGTTGAGCGGACACACAGATGTTGTTCTGTGCACTGCATGTCATCCAACAGAGAATATCATAGCGTCGGCGGCACTCGAAAACGATAAGACAATTAAGATGTGGAAGTCTGACACTTAAGGGACGCCGTATTTGTCGAGAATTCGTTGCTTTTTTAGAAGACTTCCAAACATTTCATTTAACGAATCATTTAGTAATCAATTTCTTATGATTTGAATACTTTCTTGGGATCAAATCGAAGATAAATTCAATATTTGTAACCATTTTGTCGTATATTTTGTTTCATTTCATTAATTCTTTTGATTTCTTTTAATCAAATCTTTTGTATTGAATTCGAAAATAAATTTAATTTAATTATTAATTAATCGATAAAAGAATTGAACAATAATTTGAAGAATGAATTGAAAAGTAATCTAAAAATATATGAATTTCTATTAATAAATAAAAGGGTCACTCATTGGTGGAACTGCCCTCCAGTTGTGCCAATTTGGCCACAGTTTTATAGGATGTGATACTTCTGACACTATAGGATGGGATCAGATTGTGGTTTGTTTTGAGTGCGTATAACAAATGTCTTAAGTTTATCGGATCATCGCTTATGTGTGGCCTTTTGGGGGTCTGCTGTTCACCGCATGCCATCCAATACATGGCAGAAGTGGTCGCTTCGTCCAGAGTTGGCCGCAATGAATGAGATTCGCCTAAAATATCAAAATATTTGTTTTAATTCTTGAATTGAAAACAGAATTAATACCATCTTCTGGATCGACGGTCGTTGAAGACTGTTCTGATGTTCGGAACAAAGGATATGCGTTCTTCAGATATGGATTAATAGGCGGACCACCGATACAGTACTTGAATCGGTTCTCTCGTAATCGATATGAAGATCGCGACGAAAATATTTCGGTTAAAATAGTTTTAATGAAATCCTGTTTTAAAACAATTATTAATCATTTGTGGAATCAATAGAAAGAAAGACATACTCTGAGGGCTGCGTTACACAGTTTGACGGCATTGTCCTGAACACTATCCAAACCCGTTTCCCAACAGATGACAAACACTCTTAGGTTTGCCATAAAGTGGTCGGGAAGTACTGATTCACGGCTACAGTAACTGACTTTTGATAGCTTTTGACAGTCGTCTAACATTTTTATTGGCCGTAAATACGAGATATCAGTTGTGGCCGACCCTTCAAATCGGTTATCGAAACTCACTTTCTTCAAACTCTTCAGTTTCTTCTTCAATGGTTTGACAATAGCTTTGGCTTTGGGTTTGATATCCGCTAAAAGAGATCACAAATAGTTTAAAATCATTTTAAATCAAAATTCAATTCAATTTACGTTTGGTTTCGATCTTTATTTCCTTCTTCTCCTTAATTTCCTCAAATGAAGAGGTCTGCGAAGAAGAGGGTTTGTCTTCGATGTCTGCAATGGCAGAACACTTGTTAAACAGGGCTAAGAGGAAGCGGTTATGTGCGGCCAATGAGTCAGCGCTTAAGAACTCTCTAACTCTGGCGTCAAATTCGTATTTTGTGAGCTGTTGTGTAAACCACTGCCTCATTGTTTGCAAATATCTTTGGATTAAGAGATAAATAGTTTAAAAGAGGAACAAATGAATTCGCAAATGACTTACAGTTTGAAATTATCGCCCAGACTTTCATCAAGTTTTCTTTTAGCGGCCACTAATTCTTCAGTATATTCCCGATTGATTTTCTCCATTTCTTTGGCCACAAATCGGATAATTCGGTGATAATTGAATTGAAGATCAAATCTTAACTCAAATCATAAAATGTCTGAAAATCTCACGAATTTGTCAAAAACTGTTTCACAATAATTAAGTTTTGATGTTTTACAATAAAATTAGGCCAAAAGATCAATGATCTTGCAATAAACGACAATTAATATAGACTTTAAAAATATATAATTATGTGATTATCTTACTAATCTTGCTAAATATGTGATCGGAATAAGTTTAAAACAAAAATTTTGATTATTTAAATGAAAACAAAACATTAACTCAGTTTTGGTTTGTTTTCATTATTGAGAAAATGTTTTTTAATATAATTGAAAACAAATAACGTTTTGAGTAAAACTTCCCCCAAATGTTGACTTCAATAGATTTATGTGTTTTCAATGCCAACTGTTTTGCTTCAAAAGAGCCGTAATTTTGTTGAATACCTTTCGCTTAAAATTCAGTAAAATTCTCGTCTTTTAAACATTTTTACAGTTTTTTTGTGTTTAATTCAGTTTTGTTTTGTTGAGTGAATGACAGCTCAAGAATTGATACAATTTTCAGTATTAGATTTAATTGCTTTTATTTTCTATCATTAATATCGTAAAGAATTTGTTCATTTTTAAATTTTGATAGTTATTTATCGACAAATACCGGCTTCATTATGTCAGACCAGAGAGATTTTAGCCCAGAATTGGAGGCGAAAATCAAGGAATGGCTTGAATGGGATCAGGTATGCAAACATTCTTTTATAACCATCATATTTTATGTTTCTTTCTTTTTTGGTTATCTCGTTAAACTAAATTATTTGAATCTATTCTAAAAATCTATACTTAGTTCATAAGTTTTTGTGTCTACTTTTCACCTGACCATGATAAAGCCTCAATTCAAATTTAGAAATGAATCGAATAAATTCTTTAAACCAGGAAATAGTCAACAATAATATAAATGTAACAAGATATTTGTTCATATTTTATGATAAATGAGATGATTAACTCATTTCAAATGTTCTTTCGAAAGAATTTTCATAATTAAAATTTGGAATTCTTTAGTTTTTGGAATTCTATCATGATATTTCTAATATTCTATTCAACATGAATTTCACCTTGATAGTTGTCTATGCATACTAAAAATCAGTATAAGTTTTAAAACTAACTTTTAAATTATAGTTGATTTGAGTTAAATTCCAAAGTTATCAATGAATTTATGCTAATTTACTGTTTCTTTAGTAGTCTTTTATTTAATATAATTTTCCACAAAATTCTTATCATATTTTGAGTCAACACTTGAATAGACTTTTATTCATATTTTATTATATTTCAAATCAATTGAAAGGAATAATGTCTTTACATAACAACTGATATAAGGATTTTTTAGATAAGATTAAGATGTAATTGAAGTAAGAATTTTACCACAAATGAAGCCATAAAATAGTAGCCAATGTCTATAAAACGATAATTGTAGTTAATAACCCTGATTAGCACCACAATGATTATTCATTAGTAATTGTGAAGGGTATTCCTCAATAAAAAAAGTGATTAATTGAAATTTTATTCTTCATATCAATGGAAAGAACCCCAAAACCAACGATGAGATCAAAGGTCTTGTGTCCGCCAAACAAACCGAAAAATTATCAAAGCTTTTACTCAACCGTCTTGAGTTCGGAACGGCTGGCCTTCGGGGCCGAATGGGCGCTGGATATGCGGCTATGAATGATCTGGTAATCGTTCAAACGTCTCAGGGTTTGGCCAAATATCTTATGGAAATCGACAGCAACTGTAAAGACAAAGGAGTTATCATTGGCTTCGATGGCAGACATAATTCATTCCGTTTCGCGCAGTTGTCTGCAAATGCATTCCTATCGCTCGGCATAAAAGTCTATATGTATTCAGCTGTTGTTCCGACACCTTTCGTGGCGTTCGCTATCAAAACACTGTCCGCAACCGCAGGAGTAATGGTTACGGCTTCTCATAATCCAAAGGACGACAACGGATACAAAGTATACTTTTCAAACGGAGCGCAGATAACGTCCCCACACGACAAGAACATCCAAAAACACATCCTTCAGAACCTGAAGCCATGGAATAATATTTGGGTCAATAATCCCCGAAATGATAACAAATGTATCGATCCTTTGGATGTGATTTCAAAGAATTACTTTTCTGTAATTAAATCAAATATTTTCGATAAGAAAGCGAACGAAGAATCAAAACTTAGGATAACTTATACACCAATCCATGGCGTCGGACATAACTATTTGACTGAAGGCCTGAAAGTCTCTGGTTTTAAGAATTATTTTCCTGTCGAGAGTCAGATGAAACCGGACCCGGAGTTCCCTACCGTTGTGTTCCCCAATCCAGAGGAAGGAAAAGGAGTTCTGGTATTAAATTTGTTAATAAAATGTTTGTTTCACTTATTTTGTTGTTTCAAAGGACGAGTCATTCAAAACAGCGACGGCTTCCAAATCAACAAGAATTATAGCCAATGATCCGGACAGTGACCGGTGCGCTGTCGCTGAATACCAGACACAGGAAAATAAGTGGCGGGTATTTACAGGGAATGAAATCGGAGCTCTTCTCGGATGGTGGATGTGGTTTAAACATAGTTCTCGTTCGGACGCAGCGCCGGCTAAAGATGTTTATATGATATCATCGACTGTCAGCTCAAAGATATTGCAATCGATGGCAAAAGTCGAAGGATTTAATTGGTTGGAAACACTGACCGGATTTAAATGGATGGGCAATAAAGCGCACGAATTGATCAAAATGGGGAAAACCGTTTCATTTGCCTTCGAAGAGGCCATTGGCTTTATGTGCGGAACCTCTGTATTGGACAAGGATGGTGTCAGCGCTGCGATGGAAGTCTTGCAATTAGCCGTATATCTGGAACAGAAACAAAAGACTAATTTATCGAAACATTTGAACAAAATATATGAGACTTATGGCTATCACTTCAGTTTGAATTCATATTATATTTGTTACGAACAGAATGTAATCAAAAGTATTTTCAATCGTTTGGCAAATTTCAATGGAAACCAAACTGTGAGACAACTGTCCACTCATTTAATCCATAATTTAGATGTTTGTCTCTTTGCTTAGTATCCGACGAAATTCGGGTCCTTTGATATCGTCAGAGTTCGTGATCTTAACCGCGGATATGATTCTTCGACTCCCGATAATAAACCGGTAATTATTTTGATTACATTTTTAACTCCATTTTCTTAATGTCTTTCTTCTCAGGCCTTACCATCGAGTTCTTCGTCATATATGTTGACCTTTTATTTCAAGAATGGCTTTGTTCTGACCATAAGAACCAGTGGTACAGAACCTAAGATTAAATACTATTCTGAAGCGATCGCACCGCCAGAGAACAAGTATAAGAATCCTTACATTTAATGCAAACAATTCATTAAATTCTCATTTGTTTTGTAATTTTCCAGAAATTGGTCACAAATTGAGAATGAATTGAAAGAATTGATTAAACACGCGATTGATATCTGTTTAGAACCGGAGAAGAATAAAATTCAACCAAAAAAGGAGTGATTGGATTCAACTCTAGTCTATTCTTAAATTTATCCAAGAATTTGACGATTAGTTTAAAATAAGTGTCGAAAAAGTGATCAAATATTGAGATTATTTAGAATCGTCTTATGTTTGAAGTCTAACATCAATTATAACTCTATTTTCAAAATTTAATAATTTATTGATTTATTAATAATTAATTCTTTGACTGAACTCTGGTTTAATTTAAATTTAATATCTTTTTCAAAGAATAAATGTTTTTGTTTTTATTATATTTTTGATTAAATAAAATATTTTTCCGAAAATATCATATTCTCTGATAATTTTGAATAATTTAAAAACAGTATTCAATTTCAGGAATAATTCTGGAAAACCTTTAAGAACAATCTTAAGAGGGTTACTCAGGTAAGAATCAAACTGACATTCATTTTAAATTTAACTTATAGTTTGAATGCTGGGACATAATAATGATAGAATAAAATTCTGGGTTATTTGTTTCAATCAGATCATTGCTATTTATAGATCTTATTTCGCGGTATATTATTGATTCTCTTATTGAGGACAACGTTTGCTTATGGGAGAAGTAAGCATTGGATCATGTTTAATTAAAGCAAATTAGTTGAAACATTAGAGAAATTTGTGTAACTACCGGTCATCTGAGAGGACCGACCCCTTCAATGTAAGGTTAAATAATTTTCGGATGCATTACATTAGGACTACAAATGTATTGACAAAAGGGATTCAATTATATGATATTCGAGACATTATTAGAAATATTATATCAGAAGAAGAATATTCTTTCGACTCATTTATTATTAAAGTGAATGTCTTTGAGAGGGAATAAAATAATCTGTCGTTTCATCACTTATAAGGTTTTCCTATTATTTGTCGAACTTTTCCTTTAATTGAGTAAACAATTAATGATAAAATTACAACTCAATGACCCGGAAATTGCAATTCTTAAGATCCAATTTCATTGGTTTCATCATGAATGACCCGACTTCAAACACATTTGCTGAGGCGTTTTATTTTTACCTTTTTTTTACTTTTCAATTTTAATCATATATTTCTTAAAGTAAAGGCAGTTATAACTTATAACACGTAATCCTTAACAGAAATATAAGTATTTTTCTCAACAAAAAAAAAGATTATTTTCATCAAAAAGTGTGTCTTTATTCCCAAAGATAGTAAATTTTGAAACATTTAATTGATATTTAATTGTGAAACAATTTGTGGTAAATTTTGTATAAAAACTGAAATCAAATTCAATTAAAAACTAATTTTCAAAGAACTGAAAATGTTTTCGAAAATCTTATTTCTCTCTCTTTTTGTCGTCAACTGTTTGGCCGGCATTCCATGGGTTGGAGAGCCCAGACCAGATAGCTGGTGGACTCAACGCCACACACAATTTCTCAAACAAACCGCTGATCATAAGGCAGATCTCAAAGTAATATTCTTCGGAGACTCGATCACTGAGGGATGGGGTGGAAATGGTAAAGCACTTTGGGACAAATATTACGCTCCGCGACACGCATACAACTATGGAATCGGTGGAGATAGAACTGAACACTTAGTTTGGCGAATGGAGCATGGTGAATTTGATGGACTTGACTCTAAAGTAGTTGTTCTTAAGATCGGTAAGAATTAAGAAGTGTTTTGAAAACCAAAATAATATAACATTTACTCGATTCTATATTAGGTACAAATAACCTTGGTTCAAATACTGAAGCTGACATCGCTCATGGAATCAAAGAAATTGTTGACCAAATTTTGAAGAGACAGGTACATGCTAAGGTATTGCTTCTTGGCATTATACCCAGAGATGGTGCCCGCCTCGAGAAAATGGTTCAGACAATTAATAGCATAATTGCCAAATACGACGACCAGAAGCGAGTGTTTTATTTGGATCTCTCGCCTCACTTCCAAACAGCTCCGGGAGTAGAAGTGTCTGATCTGTATGTTCCTGATAAAGTACATTTGACTGCTAAGGGATATCAAATGTGGCACGACGTTATGGAACCTCTATTTTCAAAATTATTAAAATAATAAGTGTATTTTTATTATAAGAATAAAATTTATTTTCACAAATCAATAATTATTCTTGCTATTCATTGCTATTCATTGCTATTCATTGCTATTCATTGCTATTCATTGCTATTCATACTAAATTGTTCAGGTGTTTGTTCGTTAAATACAAATTATAATCGGAGTAACTTTCATAACTTAAAAAGGCCGATGTCTTTGAGTAATGTAATAAAGTAGGACTTAATTATCAAATAATACCATGATAAGATTTTTAGTACTTTTTAAAAATTAATTTTTGTCGTTATTGTATTATTTTTGATTAATATTTGATAACAATTATTGATAAGTATTTGCCAACAAGAAAAATAAACATTAAATTAAAATAAGGAGGAACATTTGTTTCCTATTGAATTAGAAAATCATTTGTAAAATATGTGTTTTCCCATACATTCCCATACAATGGTATACATTTACATAAAAAAGTTTGTATAAAAACTGAAATCAAATTCAATTAAAATCTAATTTTCAAAGAACTGAAAATGTTTTCGATAGTTTTATGTCTCACTCTTTTAGTGGTCAACTGTTGTGCCGGCACTCCTTGGATAGGAGAGCCTCATACTGAAAGCTGGTGGACTGCACATCACCAGCAACTTCTCAAACAAACTGCTGATCATAAGGCAGACGTCAAAGTTATATTCTTCGGGGACTCAATCACCGAGTTTTGGGCTAATAATGGTAAAGCCGTTTGGGATAAATACTACGCTCCGCGACACGCATACAACTATGGCATCGGTGGAGATCGAACTGAGCAATTACTCTGGCGAATGGAGCATGGTGAATTTGATGGACTCAACTCAAAACTAGTTGTTCTTAAGATCGGTAAGAATAATGAAGTGCTTTGAAAACAAAAATAATATAACATTTACTCGATTCTCTATTAGGAACTAATAACCTTGGTTCAAATACTGAAGTGGACATCGCTCATGGAATCAAAGAAGTTCTTAACCAAATTCTAAAGAGACAGGTACATGCCAAGGTATTGCTTCTTGGTATTATCCCTAGAGATGGTGCCCTCGAGAAAAAGGTTCAGACAATCAATAGTATAATTGCCAAATACGAGGATCAGAAGCGAGTGTTTTATTTGGATATGTCGTCGCACTTCCAAACAGGTCCGGGAGTAGAAGTGGCTGATCTGTATGTTGATAAGGTACATTTGACTCCTAAGGGATATCAAGTGTGGCACGACGTTATGGAACCTCTCTTTTCAAAATTATTAAATAATTAGTTTATTTCAATTTAAAAATAAAATTTAAACTATTCAATAATTATTGACCTTGCTATTCTTTTTGGATATGAAAACTCATTTCGAGACTACACCTCCAAATAATATAAAAGACTTATACGTTGGGGATCAGTTGCATCTGTCATCAAATGGCTATGAGATTTGGCATGACATCGTGGAACCCCTTTTTTCAAAAGTATAAAATAATTAAAATTTTAATCAAAAGTTTCTTAAAATTTGACAAAAAACTAAACATTTCTTTGAAAATAAATGTCTTTTTTTAAAAATTTTATACTAAATATTAATGAATAATCTCAAACAATTGAGGATATGGTATCAAGATACAATAATGTAAATTATGCAAAGGATAAAGGCAATTGTAATTTATATCACTGGTGTCGAGAGGGTTTACAGAAAATTCCCCCCCCCCCTCAGGTCGGGAATTTG
>JAQIXD010001360.1:0-15550 GCA_034699985.1 Minunthozetes semirufus
GTACTTCTAAGAAACCCTTACTTCGTGTTAAGTTTTGATCATCTGTTCAGAATCCTTGCAAATTCCTAAGTATGAGTCATATTTAATTAACTTATTCTGTTAAAATACAAATCGGTATAAACTGGTTTAACTGTATTTCAATTAATTGAAGAAAACCGGGAAAAAATCTCCGATTACAGTAAGGAAGGGCTACCACAACACCTGTTGTTTTGTTAGATTTTTCGCTAAAACTGTTCCTGAGTTCTAAAAAATCCCGATTCATGAGCAGGAGCTAATTGCTGTTAATCAAAAATCGTTTGATAATGAAAACAGATCATGCTCAAATAATTATTGGTGTAATATTGAATCCTGATAATGAAAATTACATTAATTTTTTGAAATCAATGCTGGTTTTAATTTTAGTGTATAGTAGTAATTATGTGTGGAATCAAACACGATAGCATATTCAAATAAAAAAGAGTTTTATTTAATACATTTAATTAAAAAGATGATATTTAGAAGACGTAATAAATTCAAACACTGCAATATGGGTATTAATAAATTTACAATTGATTTTGTGATCTAATTTATGAAGATTAGGATAAGAGTTGAAATGGTGAGCCATTCTCATTGCCTTTTTAACGTAACCATCGTTATAACCGATCTTTTCTTTGTTGGCCCGGTAGAATTTATTGTAGGGTTGTTTATCGCCTTTCAGAAGATTCAGAGTTTGGCCAATAGCGAGGAAAAGGTCGCGGCTGAGCAACTCTGGAGTTTTGTCGGAATCCCCTTTTAAATCCGAATATTCTTCCCATGTTTTGGCAATCATTGGTTCCTTAATTGGGTATAGAACTGAAGCATCTTTTCGAATGTGTGCCAGAAGAAAATCCGTCATTCCCTTCTCAGTTTGGAGTAATTGATATTGGGTGAGTTTTTCTGATTGGATAGTTTCGGTTCTAATAAAAAAAAGTTCAAATTAAATAGAAAAATCAAAAGAAAAAACAAATTTTTACTCACTTTTTTTTGATGAAATTATTCTCCAAAAGAGTCGAAACATCGCTGAAAAGCATTTCCATATTATTTATGGCGTCTTCTTTCAAGTTTGGCTTAATTTTTTCGAATAAATCCGAAATGATTTTATCGATTTTCAAATTGTTTTCACTCATATTTAATGAAATTTGAAGTTTGAAAGAACTTAGAAAAAACAAACTTTT
Organism: Minunthozetes semirufus; assembly: GCA_034699985.1. Classification (NCBI taxonomy): domain Eukaryota; kingdom Metazoa; phylum Arthropoda; class Arachnida; order Sarcoptiformes; family Punctoribatidae; genus Minunthozetes; species Minunthozetes semirufus. The sequence goes on from JAQIXD010001360.1 coordinate 1,194, forward strand.
CAAAATGGATCAAAACAAACGACTGAGCAGTGTTTGAAGAAGTATTTCTCACTGCGAAAGAAATTTCCAAAACAAGCTAGTAAATAAAAATCATGATATTACAATCGAATTAAAAGTATTGTTAATTGATTCAATGCTAAAAGTGACTCAACCAATTGATTTGAAACTAAAAATAAACCTTTCTTAATAAGTTAACCCTTTGATTACGACAAAAACTAAAAGAGAAATCAAGGAAAAGCAAAATAAACTCATCAGACTGATATTTACTGAGTGGCTAGGGACTGAAATGTTATCAATTTATATTGAAATATTTCTTGAAAAATTCCACCAGGGGGTGACACAAACAAATTTAAAGTATTTTCAAAATATATGATTTACTCGGAAATTAGACAAGATAGCTCATTGGAAATAAGTATGCGAGTACTTAGACTAAACCTATATAACATAATTGTATAAACGTATAGATAGACACGCCCACTTTCGCTAAAAATTTTAGTGAATATTTAAAATAGAGAAAAAACGTGTAAATTTTAATCTGATCAAACAAGAGATATGCAAAATATGATTGAGTACAAGTCTGTGTACATTTACTCACTCTGGTGGTGCAAAAATTAATTAAATATAGATTTTAACGAAATACAATTTATTTTTTAATCGAACTTAACATTTTAAACCACAAAGTTCTGAGTTCAAACCCCGGTAATCGAAGATATTTATTGTCAACCCTTTCCCTTCCCCCCCCCAGCGGAAGTGATGTTTTATGAAAGATATGACAAATTTTTTATTTTAAATCATTTTTTTATTTTCCAAATTAATTCAAACTTCAAATTGATGTACAATTTTACTCGTCTCTCTATCGTCTGGACGAATTAAAGTTATCGAATCATCAGTGGTGTGATAGTGAATAAAATTTGTAACGGTTTTGCCATTCAACTTGTTTGCCTTCAAATCTTTATCGATGATATAAATCAATCCCATGAAAGCATACGATTCTTGGAAGAGCCCGTCAAATCTCCAGCCGTCATCTAGCTTAGAGATTTTGCCGGCCATATATGTTTCCATTCCTTTGGAGATAATAATCAGAGTGCAGCCGTCGTGCAAGTGTTCTAGTAGATCCCTTGTTAGGCCTCGAACCGAATCGTCCCATTCAAAACGTTTCGAGCATTCCTTAAGTATCCGACAATTGTATGTGTATTGTTGCAAGTGCTCTTTGAAACTATCGCTGAAACCACTTTCTTGAATGAATTTTTCCATATTCTTGTTGAGATTACGAAAATAGTTTCACGAAAACTTAAACTAAATGATAGTTGTGGATAAGAAAACTGTCATATTTATTGAAAAAACAGTGAAACGCCAAATTCAAAAGATTCAAAAACCAAAGCGCATGACTGAAGAGGTTATGAATACCTGCCTTCCAGAAAGTATATAAATACAGATGACTACATGAAAGATTCTTCACTTTTTTAAAAAATCTTATTAATAAAAAATGGAATTCCCAGATGAAATTATGTTAAATATACTTCAATATCTACCAGTTGAGAAGAAATTACAACTAATTGATTTGAGCGCGCAATTCAATAGATGTCTAACAGAATTACTCCTGAAGGAAAAGAATAAAGCAATTGAGTTCGAGTACACTCCTGTTGGCAAATATCTCTCAATTAAAGAACTGGAAAGAATTGTGTATTTAGTCCCGAATTACCGAAGAATTTGGTTCACAAACTGCATATCTGTCAATGAAAAATATCTTAAAAATTTCATCAAAAATTTAAAAATAAAGGGTGAAATTGGAATCTCACCAATTAATTATGAAAATGGCAATATTCGGTATAAATTTCAATATTTTGACTCAGAGTCATTCATGTCATCAGATAAATATATGTTTAAAATGTTTTTAGAATATTATTGTTTGAGCAAAATGTTTGAGAATATGCAATTTTAAAAAAAAAACTTTATTGAAAATAAAATATTTTTTTAAAAAATACAGTTTATTTTTTCACGGATGACCGAATTTTCGCCTATACTTTTTGAGTTGTTCTTTGATAACACCATAATTTTTCTCCTCAGAGGCTTCAATAATTTTGATGAAAATTAACTCGTCTTTTCGGTCTTTCAGGCCATTATAAGCTTGCAGTTCACTAGATTTATCTTGGACAAAGTCAATCGCCTCATTCAAATGAGCGAGCATATTATTTAGAATTTTTATACTGGTTTCCATGCGCGCTCCAAATCCCTCATCAAAAACAGGTTGAATACCATCGCCAGATTCATCGCTTTCACTGTCTGATAGATTAACCATTTTCTCTCTCTCTCAAACACACTTGTCAAAGTTTTTTGAACAAATGACAAAATTTGAAAAATTTATTTGGTTTTATATGAAAAAATATTTTTTTCACAATGGCCACATATTGTGAATAATTAATAGCATTAATTGATTACGTAGCAAATTGAAATTTTCGTCTTCAATATCATCGAATAAGATAATGAGCGTATTCAATGTTGGTTGATTGATTAGATTTTGATCATAGAGGGGAAGTTTGTGTTTTATGTATCTACGCAAATCTATCAAAACATTTTTCATTCCACTTAAATTCCAAATACAATTTTCAATTTGCTCGCGGTAATCTATATCAGACTGATAGTAAAAAAAATTACAATTGAATTAAATCTTCATTCAACAATCGAATGATATGTTTCTGAAATTCATTAAAATTTTCATTCTCAATATCAAATATAATTAAAGCTGTAACAATTCCCTCTTCAAAACCTAAATGACCATCATTTTTATCGAATTCAGTCAATTCACTATTGATGAAATCAATCATAATCTCGACGCATCGCTTCATATCGTTCAGGCAGACCAAAGCGTTACGCACATGTCTTTCAACAGAATCATTTCGAGGCTAGAATTTTGTTGTTGTTTTTTGTTGAGTTTTAGGAGAAATATTTTTTGATCAAACTTACCCAATGATGCCAATTTTCTCTAACCATAGTTTTAATGCAAGTAACAACTCTGATAAAATGCAATCAAATGATAGTTTATTAATTTTGAATCTCATTTTTATAGAACAAAAGTAAAGACAATTACAATTTTAAATAAAAATATCATTAAATATATATAAGAATTTATCTGTGAATTGGATATCTTTCTTTGATTTTCAACATTTTCACAATTACGTAAATTGCTTCGTAATCGTCTTCCTCTGCACCGGTCAGTAGTCTTTGCATCAGAGTTTGCTCATTTCTGTCTCTAAGCCTCCCATCATATGCCTCAATTTCTTCGATCTTATCTTCTAGAAATCCACTAGCTTCATCAAGAATTTTAAGCATTTTTTTCAATATTCTAATACCATTTTCAATTCGCGCGCCGAACCCTTCATCAAAAATCAATTGACCATCCATTTTTAATCGATTAAAAACTGCGCGTCTAATATCTCAATTTGATCACGAATTAAATAAAAATTTTCTTTTTCAATTTCGTCTAACAATAATTCCGTACTCTCAAAACTATCGTTGAAGTCTCCTGTTCCGAGGTCCAAGTCATCTAATTCAGCGTTAAGAAATTTAACACCTTTTTGTAACATTTCTCTCATCATATTAATATCTCTCAAACCACGCCTTACGGCCAATCCTAATCCTTTTTCGGACCACCCCTTCAAAATAATTGATCATAACAAATTTGTTTTAAACAAAAAATGAGACAAACCTTTCGATACCAATTCTCTTTAACCATTTTTATTTTTTGAAATGAAAAATTACAAAAATAAATTTAATTTTTTTTAATTCTTTCTCTGATAAGTATATCATTTATATAAGGATTTTTCGTGAATGAATGTAATAAGTCATTCAAAGAGTGATTATTGCACCTGTATTTTATATATTCTACGCAATAATAGCCACAAGTGACGCATTCAATGCATTGGAGCTGCTGTCGTGACCATTCAATACCTCTTTTGGAGTTATTTGATAAAAATTCTGTGAATTCATTGAACAAAGGCGGTAAACCATATGGATCAAAATATTCGCATAGTCCTTCGATGTCTTTGTAGAAAGCTATCCAATGAGTACCCGGATCGTTGGATTCGTCTGTATTACAAATCAGACCACTATTTAATGGTATGATTTCAGGTAAATTATTTCTCGAAAAAACACCTAAAAAATTATCTACTCTTTCCAAATGTCTATTTATTGTTTTGCCGTCCATTTTTTTTCAAAAATCAACAATTGGGTTTCTCTCAGCTGTTATACTAACTTGATTATCGAAATCACAAAAGAAAATTGCGTTCAGTGTTGATGGTGTGGGTTCTCTGAACAAAATTTCAAACCTTATGTTGCCATCTAGTGGGGGGTTCACGTGCCCATCAGTTGGACAACCCTCTGAACCATCTTGACAGATATTGAAAGCAAATATTGTAGAACCATGCTCAAAATTTCTCAAACTCAATTGCATTCTATGAGCGTTATTTGCCTGGTTGGGCACTCGACATAACTCTAGGTATGCATTTCTCACCAATCTATTTGTGAAATCAGTTTCAATAACTTGCCGGACTCCGTTTACAAAGCAAGCCACTGCTGCGATATTAAAATGTTTATAAAGGAATGGGTTTTCAGTATATGAACCGTTGAACGCCTTATTGTCAACAAAAGCAACGAATATTTTTTTTGGAAGCTGACCATTAATTACGTTCTCAAGGTTTTTTCCTGATACCCCTTTGTCTATTGTGAGTGTACGAACTTCGAATCGATCTATGGGATATTTAGCTGGCGACACAAGAATCGCTTTGTTATGCGCCTCCACCAAGTCTTCGCTGACAATAGCCTTAGGAACGTAGAGGTATGCGTCAAGAAATTCAATCGAAGGGAGTAATTTTGGGTCTTTTGTCATGAAAACAAATTCAGGTCGAGATAACACAAACTTAAAGCGTAATTTTGTACCCCCAATCAAATATTTGTCTTGTTTTAGTAAATCTAAATGAATTCTCATGAATAGCTCAACAATTTTGCCTGTGTCAGCATCAGTGGCGGTAGGTAATGCTGGAGGGGTGCCAGGAGGAACTTTGGATGCCTCAGCTTTTTTTTCCTTCTTATATTTTGTGAACGACTCGTGTTCGATCAACTCTTGTCTTTTTTCAGATAATCGGCTGTTGTAATGAGTGCCTTCATCGTCGTGGTAATATCCACTCAATTCCAAATAACTCGTTCTCGCTTCGTGAGTGGTAAAAAGTGTATCACAAAAGTGTGCTTTATGAGCGTAAGTCAGAAGCGAAATATCAACTTGAATGTTATTTATCAACAAATTAACTTGATTTATCATTGAATGACCTAAATTGTTGACTGTCGAAACATTATTCCAATCTGATAGAGTAACAGTCCCTTCTGTTTTGCTAAGCTTAACTCTGAATTTGGGTACTAGAAAAATATCCGCTAAATTTATATACTCATTCAGGTTTGCGACCACATCAAACTCCAAATTACCGCCAGTGTTCAGTTGAGAATTAGGCCTTACTTTCTCATTTCTCACAGCCTCAATTTGGGTCTGAGTCGGGGCATTCGTGAACAGCTCAAATGGGGCTAAAACTGTAATTGGTGTTTTTGAATTCACAAGAGACATTGCTTTAAAATAAATTTAATTTTGGTTTCAATATTTTTCTTCGTTTGATTCTTTTGGGTTTATTTTCTTTTCCGGATCGTCGATCTTTTCTTTTTCTTTTGAAACCCTTACCGGTTTGATGAAAGACTTGTGCTCGTTTGAGCGCATGATCTGCTATTTCTTTGAGTTTTGTTTTACTCCTATTATTGAATGCCTCTTTAATGGGTTCGCCTTCGATGACATCACCAGCGACCTCTACTCCTGTTCTTAAAACCTGTCTTCCGAGATATTTAACTAATGGCAAGGCTGCATTTTTCAATAAATTACCAAAAAACCCTTTTCCTCTCTGGAACCTTCTACCTTCGAAACTGGTCATACCACTGCCTGCCTGATTCACATAGTAGCTAGTATATGGATTTTCTCTTGACATGATGTATTTGTCTGAAATGTAGGACCGCCCAAACTTTTGTGTTTGTTTTCAAACGCACGAAACTACCAATTGAATCTTTTATTTGAATTGAAATTTCAGAAATTTCGCTTTGACACAAACTATGATAAGTCGGAGTGGCAACTGATGTGAAGACATTGTTGTAGCAATTTTTATGTGTTAAATCAATTGAAGCTAATTTTTGCTGAAAGATATTTCCATTCATTGACGGAATAATAATATTTGTAAAAATATTCAGAAATTTGTCGTCTAAAATTTCAAATTTTCTTAAGCCTTCAAACTTCTGGAACACGTTTTTTCTCTCCTTATAGGTGTTGTAACCAATTTTAATCCAATTCCAACTTATATCAATATTACTCTCCCCCAAGCTTATGTCTTCAATTAAAAATTGTTTATAATTTTTTTCAGAAAATATCTCGTCTTGGCTATTGACAAAACCTAGAATTTCACTTAATTTTTTTGATAAAATGGGTAGACAATCTATATAATATTCAATTTCAATGGCATTTTTAAATAATTTTCGGCGACATTTTCCACTCTTTAAAATGATTTTAGACTTGTTATAATCAATGAAATAATTAGGCACTAAATGAAAACCAAATTTATCTTTATTTAAAATCATTAATTCATTCAATTTAACAACAATTTCTTCAATATTTGCATAATTTTTTGCAGGAAAAATTATTTTTTCGTCCTTTAAATTTGAATTAAATTTTATAATTTGATCTTCTTTAAAATTAATGATATCCTTTTTAAATAATAGCTCGACAAGAGCTACTTCGTATTGGTTTTTAAATATTAATTTTTCTGGTAATATTGCATTAAAATTAGAAGGGGTTTCATGCATTTTTTGTACATTATTTGATAAAAATACATAAAAACTGCCATTTTCAATAACTTTACACATTAAAATGAGTTTGATCTATATTTTCAAATTCTAAAACAATATGAACACCACTATTCTCTTCAAACTTAATCACTTCTTCTTTACTATTCTTCAAAACAATTTTAATATCTTGTAACTTATCAAAAATGAGTGGATGAAATACTGGTTTTTTGATCGTTACACAAATATCTTTTTCCTCTGGAAAACCATTATTCAAATCAACAATAGCGAGTAAATCTTTGTTCGAATTTCCAGCAAATGACGAATTAATTATATCTGTGTGAATGTTAACGAATCTTAGGTCTTGGACATCATGTGGTTTCAGTGCTTCAAATGTTTTGTAGGGAACGAATCCTTTAGATATGAGTTCAGTGCGCGTATTTGCCATTTTAATGAAATCTTTCATAGATAATTCAGGTATAAATCTAGGATTGGGTAATGACTCAGATATTAAAAAATCTTTGTAATTGCCGGTATCAAGTTTCGAATTATTTGCATTTAAAAATCCCAACATTTCACTCAGTTTTTGTGATAACATTGGAAAACATTCCAGCCAATGACTTGAGCCATCCTCTTGAGGTCTGTTGCACTGTCCTGTTTTCAGGTAAACTCTGGAATTCAAATAATCCACTCCAAATGTCGGAACAGAATGAAATCTGTACATTTCTTTGTTTTCTTTTAACATTGAATTCAATTCGAAAATCATTTCATCAACATCTTTAAAATTAGTTGGACTCAAGTACATGAAATTATCCTCATCCAAGTCTTTTCTATTTGATGAAAAATCTATAATCTCTTCATTTGGCAGGTTCAGCCAACTCTTTTGAATACAAATTTCTTTGAGACCCACTTTGCTATTGTTTTTCAAAAATACCATATTCGGAATAACAGAAATAAAATCACCTGGATTATTGTCCATCTGAAGAGGTGATACGTAGGGTGGTCTATTGCTTAGAAATACTAGAAAGTTTTCTGTTTTATTAGCACAAATAAAATTAATAAGCAAAAAAATTGAAAATAATTTCACCATTTCAAATGTTTAATATATTTGAAAAATTTATTATTATTTTTTCGAAAATGTAATGAAACTGTAACCCTTCCAATTTTGAAATCAATGAATTTTCCAGTATCGTCCTTGATAACGATTTGAATAGTACTGAACTCAAAGTGACTCAAAGGGTGATAAAACCTCTTTTTATATTTGATGAAAACATCTTGACCATATTGAATGTCACGTGGCACCTCAACCTGTCGGAACAGGGGTGCCATTGAGTTTCCTACGATTCGAGGCTCAAGAATATCCGAATAAACATACAGTGAATGTATTGAATTAATTTGAGGACAATACTTTGCTTCAATTCTTATTGCGCCGCCACTCGAATTGACTAATGGATTGAATTCAGTATAATTCGTGAGGTCAAGCTTCTCCGTGCTCTCATTAACAAACCCTAGTATTTCACTCAAGTGATCACTGAATGTAGGTAAAATCATTTTCTGTTCAGTTGAGTTTGCGGCGAAAGTTGTAGTGGTATATCCGAGTGTTATTTTGAACTTATCCGCTTTTGAGTCGTAAATAATAATCGGGTTATTTTCGATCCACTTGATATCTTCATCTTTAGCTTTGTGACTATTAAACAGAGTGTTAATTGAAATAGCCAATTGTTCTTCAGAAGGATAATTGCCAGCTGGTAATTCGAATGTATTGAAAAATAATACATTCGAATCCAAAATCATCACTTTTATTTCTTGAGGTTCAGTGATATTAAACCAAGATTTTGTATAGCTAATGTCCGAAATAGCCACCTCATAGTCATCATTTAACTCAATTTTTTCAGGTAACTGAGTAATGAAATTTGATATAGTATTCTGATATTGCGATCCGAATTCGTGGTTAACATTTGAGGTCAGAAAAATATAGAAATCTTCAGACATGTTTCATTTGGATGAATTTTCCTGGTTACTATTATATTGCCGGCTATTCAGACGAGGATTCGGTAGAATATATCCTATTGAACTACTGAGAAGCACAGTCCACAAATCTGATGAGGTTTTATTAATTGACAGATTCAAAATACAAGCCAGAACAACAATTAATATGATAACCAATTGAAACACAAATATTACTTCTTTTGGTGAGGGCGGAGAACAGTTTCTGAACCAACCTTTAGATTGATTAGACTCGTTTTCGGAATCCATTGATTAAACTTATCAGGGTAGTCTATATATTCAACTAAAATTTGTTCTTGGCCTTGATATTTTCTTCTCCCTATAACTTTCTCAATTCGATAGACAATATCTTTACCAATTCGTTGGACTTCTTCGGGATAGTATGACCGATTGAATTTCTCTCCTTCAGAGCTGACTTTATATACAGGTTTATTGTCTTTCGAAGTAACTTTCGATATTTTGTATGTCCGGTCGGACCACAATGGATAATAAGACTTGTCAAAATTATCTTTTAAATCATATTTAATCCGAACATCGTCATCGATATTCAATTTTTTATTATTATTACCATTTTCTGAGTAAAGTTTCCTATAACTATTGACTTTATAAATATTTTCAAACACTTGTTCCCGATTCTCGTCACTTACTTCAATAGGTTTCATTTTAATTGTTCGATGATAAGAATTGTTATAAGAATCAACAAGTTTTTGTAAAATATCGATATAACGTCTTGTTCCTTTATTGGTGAAATATCGAAACATTTTTGACTTCAACGATCTGTTGACTCTTTCTACGATAGCACACTTTATTTTGGAATCATTTGAAGTGAAATAATTTATTTCATTATCTTTAAAAAATTGTCTGACTTTTTTATTGTCAAACTCCAGACCCCTGTCTGAACGTACTTTCTGAGGTATATCAGTTTTGAAAATTATTTTAAACACTTTTATAATTTCATTTGCAGTTTTATTTTTAATTGGATAAGCGTACAAAGTTTTTGAAAAACAATCAATTACAGTGATAATGTATTTATAACCGGCATTAAATTTAGAAAACATTTGCATATCCACTAGATCACATTCGAATTGTTCATTTTTCCTCTGAACTATAATTCGATTTCTCAAAAAATTTTTACGAATTTGTTTATGCAAAGTATAGGTCAATTGGTTAGACACCCATTGCTTTACATCATTCAAAGTTATTGAATTATCAACTTTCTTTGCTTCTTTGAACAATTTTTGAACCCCACCAAAACTCCCCGGGTTTGAGACGTCAAAGTAGATATCGGAAAGAATTTTATTTATTGTCATTACTGCTACTACTGACTGACTGCAAAGCTGAAAGAACTTGATTGATTTCTTCCTCAGTAGGCATATTTATTTCTTCCAAAGGTGGGGGAAATTTCAACCAATCGAAGTCTTCTTCAATTTTACGTTTTTTCGGACCAAAATTGGTGCCTAATTCATCGGGGTTTGCTCTTTTCAATTCATGATATGATTTAGAGGTTTCCTTTGATGTTGAAGGCTGTGTTTCTGTTATTAAATCAGGCTCACTCTGATTCTCAGGTTTGATAACTATTTCTTCGGGACTTTCAATTTTGCTTTCAATTTGAATATCTTTGTACTCACCTGAGTTTATCTTTTCTTTCTCAATTTCAATCATTCGCCTGACAACAGGGTTGCTCACCAATTCTTTGATTTCTTCGTAATTTTTCTCATCCAAAGCCAGCTGATAGGCATAATCCGCGAAATCCGGTAATTTTCGAAGATTTTGGGTCGCGTATCTCATGAAATTCGTGACATTAGAACCCTTTATGAAATCATTATTTTGACGATTCTTGATTTCCAACTTTTCGTTGTAAACACCATTTTGGGCCATAAAAAGCGCGAGTTTTATTATTCTACTGATTCTTTCAAGTGAAGTCAAATTTTCTCTTTTAGGTTTTACATTCGAAATGTCTTTTCTCGCAATTGGCAGTGTCGGGAATTGGTCAATTTTTTCAGGTGATTTTTTTAGATTTTCTATAGCTGGAGGATCAACGTGTGATTCGTGGGACAGGCGTTTGTTTTCGTATTCTTTGGGATAAACGACAAAGTCTTCTCCACTTTCTGCCATTACTTGACGAATTTTGAGAGTAATAACTCAATAACTGTTGCTGCCGCTGGTATTAACAATGGCAAAAGACCACCTGATTGTTCCAAAGCTTGACTTCTTTTTTTAAAATCACTTCGAGTTTTTTCACTATGAAAATTTCTCAATAATTTCAGATTCGACGGGTTGGAGACAAATCGCGAATGGCGTGGTTTCAGTTTTATTTTATTGTTTAAATAGTTTTTCGTAATTTCGCTCATCGCATCAAATACAGTCAAATCTCCACCTAATTGCCTTAATAATTTTTTTCTTACATTAGGATTGGTTTCTCTTGAGATGAATTTCAGAAGAGGAAGCGCCTTAACAACATGTTTTGAAACGGGTTTCATTTTTTTCATGATGTATGGACTATTGGTAATACAAATTTAAAACCAGGAATTTTCAAATGATCAGGTACTTCGGCACTAGTTATACGTGATCTGTATCTTGTCTCGTATTGACTTGTAGGATGTAGGTCAATCAGTAAATAACTATATAGTTTTCCATCAGTAGCCCTCTCGTATATTTTCACTGAATCTTCTTTGGATTTTTTTTTCTTAATTTGTTGGCAAAAATATTCAAGTTGCTTGACAGATCGGGGAGATTGCATTATAATAAAATAATGTGTATTCAGTGAAACAGTTCTCATGAATTGGCCTTTGACGAATAAATTTTGAATTAAGAAAAATACACTGATATTTCTATGATGAGATGTTTGGGTGAAAAACTCACTCAAAATCTGATTATCTTTCAAATCATTCATCAAGTCATCTAATATTATGAGGTCAGGTTTAACTTCTTCAATAATTTTCAAAGATGGCACTCCTTTTAAAAACACTAATTTCAATTGATCGTTATTCACTGAAATGTATTTCTCCTGAGATTGTCGATAAAACCATATGACATTGAATTTGTTTTTTTCAGTGTCGAATAATAGTTTCCAATCTTCAATTATTCTAAGGGTTAATACTGTCTTTCCACTTTGGCTACAACCTGAAATAATACAAGTGGTTGGGTGTTTGAATTTCAATGAATTTTTATTTATTTTCAACATTTTTTTTTGAATTACAATTTTTTTTATATAAATTCAGTAATTACATTTGAAGTGATAGTTACTTGTGTTGATGGAAGGGGTTGAACTGAACCGACAATAGCCAGCTCCGGCTTCTGAGTATTTTTACTCTTTCTCAAGTTGGAAGTACTCATAGCCAAATAATTGAAACTATTATCCGGTCTGTTGTCATCGAATTTGTGGCAGTCAGTGACGTCCATTCCTGAATTTCGACTCCATTCAATGGGTTCAGCTCCGATATACATGAAATGCCAACCATCTCCTTTGGGGTGTGTCTCTTTATTTTTGCTGTCACGCGCCTTGATCATCTCATTGATTTGGGCTGTTGAGAAACGTTTTGATGCGTTCTCCAGGCCATCAGTCAAAATCAGGAACATTACCGACTCTGTTTCGAATTTAGTTTTCTCAACCAAATTTATAGCGAATCCAATCGCGTCATTAAGAGCAGTATTGCCATTCGGGTCATAATTTGCATCGGTTAACATTTTAATCCGATTCAAATCATAACAATTGCATAATAATTCAACTGTCGAATTGAATTTTACCAGAATAACTCTGGCTATGTCCGAAGTAATAGACTTCTGAGCTGTAATGAATTTATTGAAGCCGTCCATTATTTGATCCTTCTTATTGTGAAGACTTCCACTTTCATCCAAAATAATCACAATCAGAGAATAGGTGGTCATATTTTCAAACAATTTCAAGCAATGAATGAGACAAATATATGATCGTAACTTTATTTTATAGACTTTCAAGCTGCGCAAGTGAATGCGCAGAAATTTATACATATATTTTTTGATAATAGACTGGGGTTTTGTTACAAATAGCACACTTAATTGCTTTATTTTTATTTACTTTACGTTCCTTATCCATACACGTCTCACAAAAGGTCAAGTGATTACAGGGTATTGTTAAAATATTTTTTGGATTGGTATTGCAGGCAACGCATCTGATAGATACTGGTAATTCGGGAGCGGGCGGTACGTTGTCTGTTGTGTAATCGGCCGGGAAATAACAGTATGGACTGATTTCATTATGAAATATTTCAATATCTGATGAGTGACGTCCATTAATCACCAGACGACAGAGGCAACACTGTATCGCTGAGTTGAATAGCGTGTAAAAGAATCCGATACTTGCCAGTTTCTCAACGTATTCCTCATCGAACGGAAATCCATAACCTGGAATGAGAAAAGTTTTCTTTCTTAAGGCTTTGGTTTTTCTCATCATCTTAAAGAAATAATTCACGTCCAGAATTGTTCTGTCTTCGGGCTGACACGGAATTCTGATCGGTGAATAGAAAGGAGTCAAACACCGCCCAGGTCCTCGATTATATTCGGCCAACTTAAGCGGTGGATTAACGAGACACTTTTCAAAGAGATATTGTCTCGTGCATTCAAACTCTGAGTGATTCGCGACCGATGGCCAACCAACACAATTGAGAGTCGTCATACATTTGGGGATTTTGATCGAGACGTCCCGGCCGGCGAGGAAATTACACTCTGAAGACCATTTCATGTGCAGTTGGCGGAGTTTTATATAACTAGAGCAGTATGCCAAATTGAAGTTACAAGAGAAGCAATAAATCCGCTTAATTCCTGGCGAATAATAGAATCCACAGTCGACTATATACTGACGCGATTCGAATTTGTTATAGGATAGCGAATAAAGACGGATCGCTTCGTGACGGAGAAGTTCATGCCTTATGTAATATGACGACGCCATTCTAATTTTGTTCAAATGAAAGATCTTCAACAATTCAAACCAACTTATATATCTCTGAAACCGAATGGGCGTGAGCTGAGATCATTGAGTAGAATGCGCCGGTCGTAATTCAGTCTGAATATTTTACTTGTTTGACTACTTGTTATGTCATAATAATTATTTGTTTTGATTTTAAATTGAGGTACGTTTACTGTTGTTTGTGGATTGTACGGACTTAACAGGAAATAACTGTTTTAATGAGATTAAAACGCATCCTGGTTAACTCAACATGCACAAAAAAATATGTTCCGTTAGTACAACAACTAACACTAACAAGTTATACATTTGTTCACAATCTAAACATATACTCATAAATTATCTAGTTCAGTTTACAATTCAAAAACTTGTGATTAATTAAAACTAACCAGAATCGTTAATTTGGTCGCGGTAAAGCCGATTAAATTGAAAATTAACAGAGTAAGTTACACGATCCTTAATTTTGCTTCAATTTTGCTCGATTACTTTCCTACTATCGAGAACTGAATCTATCGAGAACTGAATCTATCGAGAACTGAATCTA
>JAQIXD010001361.1:0-15532 GCA_034699985.1 Minunthozetes semirufus
TTACTTTTTGGTAAACAATTATAACCACATGTTTTGTTTTGCTTTGCATTCAGTTATTCATTGAATAAATTATTTAAATATTCTTTAAAACCAATTCTTTATAAATCAATTAATAGAATTTGTTTGAATTAAGCTTTTTTTTCACAAAATTGAAAAGTTTTTAATTATTTCATTATATTTTGCTCACTCATTTAATTTTGTAATGTTATTTCTGAAATGTTTTCTTGATATTTACCACTGGCTATTTTGCGCATGCATGACGTTTAGCATTAGGCTAATCTTCAGGCTAATTATGAACGACTGCTGATTAATAAAAATTAAAATTTATAGAAATATATGAAAAACAAATTGAAATATAATTCTAAGAATTTCGTTGAAAACGATTGTCTGAAAACTTATTAAAAATTCAAAGAAAGTAAAGAAAATAAATAAAAGAGAATTCAATTGAAAGGATAGTTATATCAATTGAAATAATATTAATTTTGTCGAAATAGAAAATTTAATAAAAAAGCTGCATTCAATTTAGCATTCAATTTAGCATTCAATTTAGCTTGCAGGAGAAATTTTTTGAACTTATTAAATCAGGGAACATTTATTCTCAGTTATTATTCTAAATTTTTCATAAAATGTCATTTCAGGTGCACAGCTATATATGGAGTGCAATAAAATTGTTGTAAATTTGAGACAAATTGAATATAACTGCAAATACATTATGTTTTTATGTCGAGTGCATGAAAGTGAACACATTTTTTGCCCTTTCCTTCGCTCCGTTCGGTATAAAAGATTTGCATATAAGACGATAAGAAACAAAAATTTTATGATATATTTTTCTACAAAACATAAAACGGAGCCGACATTGCGATTGTTAGGCCGACAATAGGCCCAACCATAGCCTAAACCATATTGTCATCCGTGCCGTAAGGCTGGAGGCGAGTAATCACTGCAACCGTTTTTATTATAGGTATAGATATCCTATGGTTTCGAGGATATTATATGACTTTTTAATGCATACTTTTTTTCATAATATGACGAATAAAATGATTCTGAGCAACAAATTTAATGATGTTATCGGAGAAAAATGTTCTTCAATATCATCTATGAAGTAATGTATATCTTATTAGAGGCCAATTTGACATAAAAAGAGCTCAATATTAATATAATTTAATATCAAACAAAAAATGTCTGAGTCTTTGGCGAAAATAGGAAGAGTGAGAACAAAGCATTCCATAAAAACAGAGATCAAAACTGATACAAAACTGTAGCTCAAAAAAATGAGACAAATTCTTGTAAAATATGATTTGGACCGATAGATGAAAGTCACATACTTTTTGTCCGTCGCTTTAATTTAGCTCATAATTGATATGTCAGCTCTTTTTAAGTTCAAATCATATTTGAATTACCATTGAATTAGGATTTCTGAAAATTTTCTAAAAAGGTATTCATTGGTCTCTCATATACTGAGAAACAAAAGTTTTTAAAAGTTATTCGAAAACTTTATTTCAGCGAAATTTAAGTGAAAATTCCTAAGAACTCAATTTCATTAAAAAAGAGTATATAAAGAGAAAGAAATAATTTATAATAAATATAAGTGATATTTAGTTCAACTCATATGACTATAAGACCCAGAGTGAGATAGAAGACGCAATTTTTAGGAACAGAATTATAAAACACTATTAAATTAGACAATAAGTTTAGAAGAAAAGCCTTTCAGTGGACTCTGGGAGTCAAACATTGAGAGGGATGTAATCATCAAATAATAATTTAATATTGAAATGTGATTTTAGTCAATATTAGCTTTGCTCTGGTGTTGAGCTTTAGTCTACAATTTGTAATATAATACGATTGTATATTAAGGAATCCCAATTCAATATCTTAGGGCAGAATAGGCTCTCTATTTAATTATTTTCCTAAAATTTTATTCTAATACAGTTTGTATCAGAATATTATAGATGACCAAAGGATGGGTTCCGAGAAGAGTATATTTTCAGATTAAAAGATTGCTTTAAAAGCTTTAATATTTATATCATGATATTTGCATTCCAGACTAACTTTTTAACTTCTAATTTAATATTAATTCATTTTCAAATGGATTATTTTCATTCCTGTTTTGTTTGTCACCCCCTGCACATCACTGTTGGTATAAACTTGGAAAAGACTTTAATTTGTAATTTTGTTCTTTTTCTGTATTCAATAGATTTTAATACTATTTTTGTGAGAAACAAATCCAAAAAATTGCAATCATTTTCATCGATCGAATTAATGGCAATATTTTGTTTCAAAAAAAAAAAGAAATTCTTTTCTTCTTCGAATTGAAATGTTTTTCCTTCAAAATTGAATATTAAATGTCTTTCTTAGTCTCAAAATTTCAAGCAATAGTATAAACATAAGGAAACCCTTCGTTACAATAGTTGGCAATTCTTTTAATACAATACATTTGTTGAATGAGAAGTAAAGACAAATATTTGAGTTTTAAATAAATAAAAATAAAGGAATGTTTCGATGAAATAAAAGCTCAGAATATTTCGTACTTATTATAAAGAAATTATTTCCCTTTCAGTTATTCTGAATATTCCTGTGATTTAATTCTTGGAAAAATACTGATAACAGAACAGAATATATGCGATGCGTAACAAATTACTAAATGTTATACCAAATATATTATTAAAACTTTTTAATACGAAAAATTGAATAAAATTTTGTCTCATTATTCGTTTTACATCACAAAATACAAACAAATTTCAAAAGTAACTCATTATTTATTTATATAACAAACCATCTATCAACTCATATCGAATCTTTTAAAATGTTCCAATCAATGAATAAGTTATAACACATTTTCAAAATTATTAAAAATTAAGAATAGATACAATACAATGAATTAAGTAATGAAATCTGAAGCTAAACATCCAAAAGGTTTAGGTAACTTTAAATTGAACTAAATTTTTCAAATGTTTCAAAAAAGTGATAAATTCGATAGACATCTAAAACTGAAATTCAATGAGTTTTGTCTGCAAATGAAATCGGAAGAGTTTAATGCTTTTATTGATATATTAGGATAAGAAAAGAGTCAGACTTTAAAAAAAACATAAAAGGATTGAATGAAAATTTATATTTTGAGACAAAAATGTATTCATTTATAAAATCCATATAAAAGTTGATATTATCAGTCGAAGAGTGAACCAAAAAATAGTGTTTGAATTGTGAGCTCAACTAAAATCAGATCACAAGAGAGTATATGCAAATAGAGTTTGAGAGCCAAGAGCTCAGAGTAATGAGTGATTTAAAAAGAATTTGTTGACATTTGTTGACATTAGGCAACGATTGACTGCAATTCAAACGTTGCTTTCAATTACAGTGAATTACATTCGGATAATATTCTGTGTTCTAACGGCTTGAATGCCCTATCAATTCAATTGAACGCCAATTGAATGCTATGTCGACACAAATCGATACGACACGGCTTACACTCTCCCTATGATTGTGTGTCCACTGTTGACATGTAGACTATGGGTCACTGGTTTGTCATCAATAACACATTCTTTCATTATATGAGAAAAGAAGAGGCATAACATACAACCAAATGTTTTTTATCGCTTTGATTACATCCATTGAAAATCAATTCATTCATTGTTTGAAAACTTTTAAACAATGATTTCCTAAACAAAACTGTTTTCATAATAGAAGACAATCCCTAAAACTTTGATCATAAACATAATAGTGAACTAATAGACCAGCATTATTGGGTGCATCAAAATTATTTGTTAAGGATTGCATTGATTAGGAGTACCACTCCCTTTCAAAATGTATGCAACATCTCATTGGCATTCGTTTCTATGACAACATCACGAAATCGGATCCACAGTTAGTGGGAAACAGTCCACAGAAGAGTATATAAACCAAAAGTCGAAAGTCGGAAATGTTTGAACCCATAAACGTTGGGGTAAACTGATCGTAAGTTCATAAATGAGCAAGTTTATCTTTCTTTAATTAGATCCGACAACAAAACATATAAAAGCAAAGAATAAACTACTTTTCATCGAAAAAAACATATGAATGGCAGAGGAGTCGACTAAAAAGGTTTTATTGAGAAAAGACTATTAAACAAAGCTATCGATAAAAGTAAAGTCGAATAACATTTTATATGTTTTGACATTTAAAACGTATTCCTCGATAAGTCTGTTTCGTTAGAAAAAATTCGAACCAAAACTCAAAAAATGGAGTAATAGTGTAATAGAGTAATAGAGTAATAAAGGTTTAGAGAAATTGAGTTTATTTGTCAGTTTAAACAAATCAATTGTAAAACTAATCTCTCGGAACATTTGAAACAATATATTGACTCTGGAAATCACATCTGATTTTCAATGGGATAGTCTCTGGAGAGTCACTGCAAATAGTTTTGCTGAAAATGAATGAAATACTGAGAGGAAAGGTAACCAAAAAGTGAGACATTATCTCCAAAAGACTTCAATTTATTATTAGAAACGAAAACAATATTTCCGTCATTTATATTGACTTTTAGTCAACAAAATTGTTTTTCACTCAAATAATTAATTTTGTATTGAATTTAGACTTTTTTTATTTTAAAGATTATGTTTGAACTAAAAATTAACTCCAAATTAATTATTTCCTCTAATATTACAATTTTTATATTAAATAATAATAAAATTCTTGAATATATTGTAGTCTAGAATATAATTATTGGATGACAAGAATCTAATGCAGTTATTATTATTGGAAAATATTTTCATTAGGGGAACAACATTCTGCCCCTTCCCGACACTTTCCAACTTTCATTCAATAGTTACTTGAATTCTGAAAATTGGGTTTTAATTAAAACTATACGAAACTTATGTTTGAATAATAAAAGTAGAGTTTATGTTAGGCTTTAAATAATTAGGAATCTGGGGAGTAGTTGAGGAATATCGGAGGAGAAGTGGAGAAATAGTGGTATATTTTTTATTCTGAAATGACAAATGTATGCACATAATCATCAACAGGATTAATAATATTACCAATTTCTTAATTTCTCACAATCTAAAAGCGTTGTCAGTTTTCCAATTCAGAATTTCTCAATCATTTTTGTGACTTTCAACAAATAAAACAGTGATGAATCATCAGTATTAGTTTAATAAATAATTATTGACATTTTTGTAGAAGGGATACCAATCTTAATTCAAATCTAGCTTCAAATTGATCATTTTGATAAACCTTTAGAATCTAAGATTTAGAAAGTATTTTTCGATAAAAAATGTTGAGTACTCTCAAGAAGTAACTATTTTTTTTTCTTTTTCAGAAAGATATGTATGAAATGAGATATTAAGTTTATTTTAGTATTATGAGAGTCTTGTTTGTTTCTAATAGATTCATAAAATATAAGCTAATAACTTGGTTGGTCATCAATTTTCACTCTGCGATACTATTAAGTCAAAATTTAATGAAGAGTTGCTGTGGAGACCATAGACTTGATTAACATTAAATTTCAATATATTTACAAAATATGAATAATATATTAATGGATAATATTTTTTGGAAAAAAAACTTTACTCTAATTATTACACATT
The DNA here is from genome assembly GCA_034699985.1 of Minunthozetes semirufus. NCBI lineage: Eukaryota > Metazoa > Arthropoda > Arachnida > Sarcoptiformes > Punctoribatidae > Minunthozetes > Minunthozetes semirufus. The sequence goes on from JAQIXD010001361.1 coordinate 5,562, forward strand.
TATTTGACATAAACTCTGTTTCGAAGACTTTTTTGTATTAAATAATAATTGAATGAAAACAAAAAATTGTAACATTTGAGGCATCAGAATATTGTTAAGATTTTATCAAAGTATCAAAGAATTTTCAAATGATTTATTGCATTGCCAACTAGGTCTACACCCAGATATATTGAAAATACTTAATTTATAAAACATTTTCTTTTATAATTATATTTGAAATGAAAACTAAAGCAAATTATTTGAGAATTACATGAATGAAGGTTAATCAAACAGGATAATTCAAATTAATCAAAATAAAATTAATTAAAACGGTTCCGGTAAAGGAAAGCCTGAATTTTTCATATCAAAGAAGAGTTTTCTAATTTAAATGTCTATTCAAACAAAAAATCGAAAGAGTTTTCCTCAAAAAGAGATAAAGAATGTGAAGGAAATGGGAATCTGTCTGTCGATCAAATATTGACAAAACCAAGAATCAAATCAAAGAAAGAAAACAAGTTTAACAATCGCTGACATTAGAGATTCATCGGATCCAATTAAATTGAGTTTGGCCGAGAGTTGAGCTAGATCACAATTAGGATACAGCATATCAACGATTGAATCGTTGAATCGGGAGTCTTAGGAAAAACATTCGAACCAAACATTGAGTGATTGAATAATCAGTGAAATTATATAACATTAGTCTATACTGTTGTAAATCTCTGAGATTTCAGGGATTAATTAATCATTTTTCCTGTCATTTGAGATAAACGAGAAGAACTGAGACAAAACTATAGCCAAAAGAAGATAAAAATGAAAAGTGAGTAACAAATTGTAAGGGATTTAAATTCAATAAATCTTTTTCTGGAGAAATGTTTTCCCGAAGTCATTCACGAGTAAACTAATTGTCTTCAAAGAGAATAATACGCCAAAAGAAAGACAAATTTTAAATCCTTTTTTCTCATCATAACATTCAATGTCTTAAAACAAAATTATTATTTAATCAAAAATAATATCTTTTAATAGGAATAACAGGTTTATAGATCTTAACAGCTATTTGAGAAACTAATAAGAAGTGATTCAAGAAGTGATTCCACAATAATTTTAATTCCAACAAAAATAAGAGCAAAAAAAGTCGATCGAAAAGAGGATTTGTTGTAAAAAAATAGTGTATAATAGAAATGGTTAGTCGTTTATACGCTAAACATAAACTCAGAATAAGCATAAGTTCAGAGCAAGAGTTTGCAAGGATTATAAGTCACATAGAGTTAGGTTTGGATCAGTGATGACCATCATGGTGGTGGTTCTCAATAATACTCATTGCAAAGATTTAAGTAGTCTTTGGCTCAAAAGAAATAAACTAATTCTCGAGTCTATCATAGGTTTAGGAAAAATAATGGCTGAGCGCAACACAAAACTAATTGTAAAGTGATAAACATTTAGAGTATATTTTAAAGTATACATCTTCATAGATTTATAGAATCTTGGCCATCATTAGGATAGGCTTTTGTTTACTATCTTCTAACTTCTCGAATGAGTTTTTGGTTTAGAGTCTATTTGGTTGTGAAAGCGGACCCAAAAACGTCTAGATTTAGCTGCAAAAGAGTAGTTATTGGGTCGAAAAAGGGATAACAAACAATATGTGTGTGCCCTCACGTTTCCGAGGTTTCGTATAATCTCCATGAAAATGATTAGTTTTGTGCTCAGACCTGAAAACACACACAAACTGGTATTCAATAGCAAAAGGCATTGGGTTTCACCCAAAATCTCTTCTTCAGCGCTCTTCTATTGCTAACCATTTTAATTATATATGATTTTGAGCCCAAATCTGCTTTACTTTGAGAGCAAACCATTAGATACAGACATTATTTCTGATAATATTGACCACAAAAATGATTAATTGTAATAATGCCTATGAATTTATCATTCATTTTAATTTCAATTATTTTATTCTTTTAATATTTAATTAATTATTTGCAGAACATTTGTCTATTACTTAAACGCAAGCTTTTGACCACTGTTTTGCATTTGATGACAGATGACCACCACATAAACAAATTTAAACTTACCTTGTATCCAATTCCTGCTTTGAGAACTTCAAATCCAGTTCTGTTTTTGATCTGACCAGATAAGTCCTCTACAGAAAAATACAATTATTTATAGACAAATAAAAATATATTATATGTATAGTAAATTCTATTAGATTTTATTACTAATTGAATATGCAATTGTTTTGTATTGAATATCATGGTGATTCAAGTAACTGATCAGTTGGTTTCTAGGTAAACTAATTAAAACAGTAATCTTAAATTTGATTTATAATATCAACTTTTATTCAAATATATTATCATTTTAGTTGCACCCCTTGGTAATCATAATTGGAAAGATAATTGATTTGTCAAACTAAGACTACTGCTTCTACTACTACTACTGATGATTGAGTTTTAATCAAGTTTTAAGTGTTGGCATAATTTTGCGGATAAATCCCCCATTAGTTCAAAATATTGTTTGTCTTTCAGTAATTTTCAATAATTTCATCAAAAGTTTTAATATATTTTGAATTTTGAGAAAAGTTTTAAAAAGATTAATTATATCAATGAGTTATTCAAAGATATTTTTCATTAAACAAACTCTAAAATCAGGCAAAATATGAATAAATATGGTTATGTGATGAGACAATTAATGACAATATTAACTGCAATTATGGTGTCATTGCTATTCTTAATGACAACATTAACTCAATTGGAGTGGCATTTAATTAGGTCTGGACTGACATAAACACTATAAATAATGCAAAACTCGGCATAAGTCAAGTATTCTCTATCAAGACCTGCCATTAATTAAATCCGACACAAATGGTCACAAAACGAAGACTAAATTCTCCCGATTATACTAAAAAAAAGAGGATATATGAAAAATGTAGAGTAAATTGAGAAACAAAAATATTTTTATCGATTATATTCATTCACAAAACTTTTACGAATATTAAATAATTTATAATCATTTTTATTATGGATATAAAGAAATGATAAAACATCACCAAGCTTATATTTTTTTGAAATTAAAAAAGGATTTTGAAAAATTTATGATTTCACCAGTGTTTTATCTACCTAATATAATTTTTAATTTAAGCTCAGACGGATAAAATTGAAGTATCTTGATTGTATTGATGCTCTTATATAACAAGTTAAGAATAATATTGAGTAAAAGCAATATTTTGTTATAAGTTTCTTCGATAATAAATTTGATATTCATTTGATGTCAGATAACATACAAAATATGAGAATCTGATCTGATTTTAATAATTTCATTCTTTTGTCGATTCGTAGGAATAATAAAATATAATATTATCTGCGAATCAAATCCTTGATGTGATATATAACGAGATTTTCTCCACTTTTGCTCATCACTTGTTTGATGCTATTGTCTGTCGATAACAAGAGTGGAAAACAATATCAATAAATATATTTGGAGTGCAATAGAGTTGTCATGCATTGAATGCATAGTCAAAGGCAGAGGACAAACATTTTTCGAATTCATATCCGATAACTCAATACTAAGGAAGAAAAAACTTGTCTATCATTGGATTGTTGGGTCCAACACACACAGCAAAAGGCATTTTTACTAGAATTGCATATAAATATTGGACTCACATTATATAAGCAGTCGGCTATGGCTTACATAATGTCGCCAACAGAGGCGAAGAATAACTGAGGAAGGGCTGCCTTTGTGTGTTAGGTTAGGCATCAAATCATAAGGGACTCACAGGATAGAGAGGAAATTCAGCTCAAAGTTATGAACACAGACCAGAACTGGAGGTAAAAACTTATATTTGAATTATGCACTCATTCACTGTCTAACTGTTAGACAAATAAAAGCCATAATTTTCTGGTCTAACAATGGTTTGAGAAATAGATATTAGGAAGACTTCAAACACTATAACAACCGGTGCTTCCAACCAGTTATGAAACCTAAACCAGTGCTTACATTAGCCTCTGGGCTAATAGTTATTCCATACAAAAATAACTAATATATGAAAAGCATATCAAACGAATAATTCAGAACACATTCTGAATAACCAAATAATATCTCTTCTGTTCTGTTATTCAATTTATTTCACTTCAACTCAAATCCAAATAAATAATAATTTCGATTAAATTGTTTTTTTAAAAAATGACGAAACAAAATGTTTCACACATTTTAAGATATAATTTATTGGAAACTAAAAATGTGTTCAACACTTTTACTCGAATTTTAAGTAATAAAATCATTTATATAATTGACTGAAAATTTTGCTCAAAATTAGAAAACTAATTCATTTGTTATTATTGAAAGAATGCATTTTGTTTTGATGTTATATTCAGATTAATGTCGGATTAGTTTTCAAAGTAATTTTAATACGAATAATAACACAAAATATTCTATTCTATACTTTTATGTCAAACTTTATTTAATCTCATATTTCACAGAATATAATGAAAATGTGATCGATTTTACCCATAAAATAAGATGGAGAGGGAGACTGAGAGAGTGAGAGATTTATACATTAAAATTATTATTGATATTTTAAAAAAATGAGAGAATTGAAGGAAAAAAAGATCAAATGTCATAAATTTCTTACATAACTTAGAAACTATAATAACTTTTAATTCGGGGATACTTTCATTGAAAAATAATATTGATATCACCTAGGCAAATGTTACTAATAGAATTGTATCTGAAATTCAGTTTCTGAATTGAACTGTAAAAGCGCCACTATTTTTATAAATTTTTATAGTTATTATTATATTTTAAAATTATATAGAGCTTATATATCAAATTATATTCAGAGCTATTCCATCTTTTCATCCTCTTATAGCGAGATCATTTTTCTTAGAAATGTTTCTTTGAATTTTAATAAAAAAGACCAATCTCGTTTTCTTAAAAATCAATAAAATTATAAGACATTTGTTTTTATCCAAAATAACTGTCGTTTAAGTTTTGAGTGGAGTTTCAAAATGAAAAAAATATTATGGAATATATGGAACATTTGAACAACAAATACATTACTGGTCTGTAAAAGACAGATCTCAGTTAAATCCGATGGAAAGCTTTGCGTTGAGAGAGAGAGAGAGAGAGAGAGAGAGAGAGAGCCTATGTCCCGGGTGTCCATTAACAGAGAGCTTTGACGAGAATAAACTGAATCCTTCACTCAAAAGAATCCATTTTCTAATGTTTACCGCACTCTCAACATAGGGTTTAGAATATGTTGTCATTTCTGGAGACAAACCCATCAACGGTGAAGTTTAACTGAAAATTTTTAGCCATACTTAGGACCAAAAGACGTAAATACTGAGGATTATTGATATTTGCAGATAAAAAATCTCTTATTGTAAAAGAAAATTCTTTTGCAAACAAATAACTTTGTCTGAAGTAAAAGGCTTAAGACGTAAAATGGCATCAAATTCCCGGTATTAACAATACATTTCATCCATGATTTAAAATAGAAACTAAGATGATCAATTCAAGACACTGTTTTTCAATTGTGTATACAAGTCTTTTGCCTGACATTAACCACCTGTTAGACAATGAGGTGAAGTGGGAGGCATTACTCAAACAAAACAATTCAAATCAATGCAATTCTGGGATTCTCTCCCTCTGACTCTCTCTTACTTCGAGGGCTTATAATGTAATACATTATTCATATAACGAGAAAAGCTTTTGTAGAAAATAATCAAAAATAATGTAAAATAAATGAAAATATTTGAATATTTGTCGATATTTGTCGACACAAATAGATTGAGAGAAAAAAAGAAACAATTCTTTGACTCCTGTTTTAGAAATTGTATTCTTTAAGCCATAAATTCTTGTATTGAATATAAATGTCAAAAGAATTAACTGCAAATACAGTGAGTCTGACATCAATACCAGAGTCGTTGCAAATTAGTGTCAGTCCTTAGACTTTCAATTGAATGCCAATTTCTTTTGAATTGAATCCACAATTCTTTGCGAACTTCCAACAAAGGCATGAAAAATACGTTTTCAGAACTAAATTATTTCATTTCCAGCGCAGGCTTTGAATATAGCCTTTGAAATTACCAATTTCATTGTTGATGTTACTTTGGCATGAGCAAGGTACAAGCAACATTAACAACATTTCCCTTATTTTAGTACTAAAATGAACTTTTTTTTTCTAATAAACAATTGAGAGATAAAACCTTAATCTATAAGAGAAACAATGGATCAAAACTAAGACAATTTAGATGACGACCAGAGTCTACATTTGGAATGTAATTTTGAAACTTATTTAGTTTAAATTAAATAATTTGAGCATGCATCATTATTTATTGATTTTTCAATCAGTGATTTAGTGAAACTGAGCCCAGTGCCAGTATTTCCCATTGGAATCAAACGAATAGACTTCTTAATGGACAGGTATATACTGCTGTGGACAGACTCACCGATTTGTTGTGCAACTACCGATGCATTCAATTCCTTGCGATTAGGATTGACTTTGAATGAGAGCTGAGCCCTGTTCTCCTTATCCGGTCTGCAATCGATTTGATTGAATGACATTTTGAGGAATAAAAAGAGAGAAATGTCTTTAGGCTTAAGATATGAGACACGAGTCATAGGAGAGGATTATCTCTTGTGTTCAATCATTAATCTCTGTTTTCTGTACCTGACATTAGAGAACGTGCCCGTAGGGACCAAAAGCAACTGTTCCAGACTTGTCACAAACTTGTCCACTGATCCGTCCTCTTCGCCAAAGCTATCAGAGCGTCAATTATTTAGGAATGAGTTGACAGTCAGTCAATGAAAAGGGCAGTCATTAAGTGTTGAATTGTGTGACTAATAGTGACACTAATTGTTCTCTAATCGATTGCATTCCAAATACAATCAATAATATACTTATTTCGGTTAATCCCGAAACAAACACCCGAACCCCTGACCGGAACATCTCACCAAAAACAGCTAATCTCTGAGTCAATCTTTATTTGTATAATTGTAAGGAAAAGTAGTTTTACTGTACTTTGAGGTCACTCTTTTTAGTATTAATAGGAGTACTGCTTGAAAGTGGTCTTTCAGGGGTTTTCAAAGCAAATGTAAAACCTATTTATGTTTAATAAGATGTATGTGGAATAATAAACTAGGTAATTTTCCTGGAAATGTGTATTTCTTCCATATTTATGTTTATAATTTTGATTAGAGATCTAAGTATTATTGATTTGATGGTAATGTTTAATCTTATGATTTTATCCGATTATAATCAGTGTATTTGAAGGGTTTATTAAATATGTATGACTGCATCCAATCTGTTATTAATGGAAAGCCGTTTAATTTGGATAAACATACGGTTTGTCGACCACAACGAAAGCATATGAAGTGTCGATGGCTTCCAATTGTGTCGGCTCCCCGTTCTCCGCCGGAACTATAACTATATCGTCTTTAGACTCGCCCTCAACTTTGACCGGTCCCTCCGAAACAGGTTTGTAGGCTTTGGATCTGCTTTTCTTTTTCTCCATGAGATAACCCAACGGTCGGTCCTTGAAATGGATTTGTTCTGCGGATAAAGAAAAGCATTTAAAGCAAAAAATAGAAGAAATAAATTCTCAATAGAAATGTTTCAATATTTTTAGCGAAACTCAATATAAGTGAACGAAATATTTGAATACAATTCATTCGGAAGTGAAATGTGTATTGAATTTGGAGGAGAGCTCTGCTCGATGTCAAACACAACTCTTGAATGGATCTCCGGGGCTTAAATTTTGTGATAATATAAATCGATTTTGACCTCAAGCTAGAGATGAGATGTTCACCAGTCCTCCACAATTGCAGCTCTCGATTACATATTCCAACACATATATGTGCTGCGAATTACTGTCAACAATAGGAGCTCTACCCTCTCCATAGCACTACTCCATGAGTTAGAGTTAGTTTTGCCAGAAATAAATTGAATCCAAATAAATGTGACAAAACATATGACAGAATATCCACATTTCAGACAAGTTTTTCAATTTTCAAAACTAGAATTACAGATAACTTTCATATCAATTATCAAATAATTTCTTCTATTCTTTTGATAATATATTGTAATATAGACTTATAATAGTAATTAAATTTTGATGGATTCAATTTATTGTGAAAAATATTTCAATTTTCAAATCTCAACTGATTTAGCCTTAACTCAAAGTATTTTTGGAATTTTAGGAATTTTGTCGAAAAGTTTAATTGATTATCCGATTTGTCATTTTTATCCATCACATCTTCTCTGATAATATAGAGCTGAATAACTAGAAGAATGCCTTACCCTTTTGGCCGCCATTCTTATGCTGTGTCTGCTGTTCAATGAGGTCTTCCAACTCTGATTCATCTGTGTGTTAGTTAATAGATTAATATATAGATTAAATTAGTTTAAATGATTCGCTAATCAATAATTTGTAGCTTAAAATATTTAAATTATTTATAGAATGAATCATTAATAATGTCTAATATTATGATATAATGTCCAATAGATTCTTCAAAATTATTTAATGCATTGCAAGGTATGAATGAATCAACGAATTGAATGAAATAATAAATTCAATGAATATTTAATATGTTTCACATTAATGGCCGCTTTATCTGATAAAAAATTTATGTTAATTATGAGATAACTGTTCACTAATGGCAGGCAAACTTATCATGGTCAAATAGTAACGTACGCCAAATTGACACAAATGAAAATTTATAACATTAATTCTTTGATCATTTTTCATTATATTCATTTATTTGGCTTATTTTCCTAAATTTGTATCATTTTTTTGAAAATTATGATTTCATATTTTATTTTCTTAATATTCAGATTTAATATTTAAAATGTTTATATTCTTATATGAAAATTAGCTCTTCTTTATGTTGCATACAATAACCGCGAAATAATTTCCGTTTAATTTTTGTTTGAATTATTTTTGATTAAAAAAATGTGTGAAAATTGTCTTCAAATTCAATCACAATTTCTGCGAAAAACAGTTACAAATTCTGAGCGAAACGTCTTTTCCTTATTCATCAGAAAAATGATAATTATTATCAAAAGTCAGACCATTTTCATTCGAAAATCAATTTAGTCTTAATTGCAAAGCGAAGCCTCGGATCTAATGATTGCAGAGTTTTGGAGACATTTATCAAATCGATTGTATGTTTGAGGCAATCGATCGATTGATGCGAAACAAATCCATTTGCACAGAACAGGGATGTGCAATGTTAGGGGATGCCATGTTTGCTAACATTAATAAGTAACTGTTTGAGTGAGTCTTTCACTTAAAATCGATTTGTTTTCAGACATTTCTAATGATTTCTCAAATTCAATCATTTGAACACATTTTTCAAATTAACAAATAAACTATTAAATCAATAATTGCCATTATATTGTACCATGGTACATTCTATTGATTGTACATTTGTGTTCATTCAATTTATTTTACTCGATATTCTTCCATTAATTTCATTATTATTTTACGCGATTATTGACTCATTGACTTATTGTCCACCTGATGGTCATCTCTGATACTAACAGATAACAGAATAAGAGTTATTTCAGAACTAACCTGATTTGGACCAATTGGCCATCAGCTCATCGGAGGGCTCATTCTGTTGATCCCAATCCCAGTCCAGTCCATTAGAGAGCTATAAAGACAAACAAAAGTTAAAGAAATAGAAAAACTAATACCCAATGAAATGCCATCAAATAAATTACAGACAATATTTAGACTTTACTTTAGTTTAAAATTTTTTAATCAAATTAAAAGACTAAAAGTCAGACCTATAAGTGATTAGAAGATTAAAACTAAGATTACTTATGTTTTTGTGAAGTAATTCAATATTTTCTTATTATTCAAAGTTTTGCTACAAATTTGGAAAATTCTTATAATTCAATACATTATAGAAAATAATTGGAAATAATTAAAACTAATGAGTATTTTAAGGATAGACATAAGGGCTGTGTTTCGGATGACATTAATCAATGAGAAAATGAA